>JAMKCH010015546.1:0-36102 GCA_023653785.1 Ophioderma brevispina
ACCAAAATTATGGCATTTTATGTTTTTCATAATCTCTGCTGGCAGCCATTTTGAAAATGTATGGCCATAATTAGAGTTTGCGAAGGTTTTGAATTTTAAAACCACTTCCAGTGGATTGGAAATGTCAGAATTTAGTGAAAAAGACACCTCATTTGTTTTTTTAGCTGATATAATTCCCGAAATGTGACATTTTATGTTTTTCAAAATAGCCGCCGGTAGCCATTTTGAATAAATGGCTGTACCAAGAGTTTGCCAGGG
The DNA here is from genome assembly GCA_023653785.1 of Ophioderma brevispina. Taxonomy (NCBI): domain Eukaryota; kingdom Metazoa; phylum Echinodermata; class Ophiuroidea; order Amphilepidida; family Ophiodermatidae; genus Ophioderma; species Ophioderma brevispina. The sequence goes on from JAMKCH010015546.1 coordinate 259, forward strand.
TTTGGAATTTTCCACCTTGTACGGTTTGAAAGTCGTATGCATATGTAACTCAAATCAACATTAAAATTCTCTGACGGAGCAAGTGTATATGGGTCTGTAGGGCAGCTCAAGGACTAACTATTCCGCAAATTGAGTGCACGTATTCACCATCCAAGCAACGAAGTCGAGAGACCGCCGCCAATTTTGTGTATGACAGTAATATAGTCAGTTGTCTCTGGAGCAGAGTACCGATACCTAAAGGTAATTATATTACCCTTAGGTATAATTTCTACAAATTCCGATATCAACTGAAGATTTAATAAATGGTAACCCAGTTAATTTTGAAAGTTTAGAAACGTGCGCTTGCTCTTGAAAATGGGCCAATGTCACGGTTTGCGTTGGTTTTGTTTGCAAATGTTTAGATGTTATCAATCAAATGCGGATTCTTGGGATCTTTTCTTTTCTCAAAATGCGTGCTTTTGTATATCATTATTGAAGACGTTTTCCTTAATCAGTTAATATCTATTTATTCTAATGTGTTGGGGAAAATATTACATATACATATGTTGAAAATCCGTGCTTTAGATTAACAACATATGGCGTAATTTAACTAATTGGTGTCCCCGGTGTCAGCCGATGTTGGATGGTCAGCTGTAGCAAAACTTTCTAGATATATCTCTAAACATTTGTTTAGCACTCTGCGTCGAGTTAAAGAAAGCAAATAAATTCCGGAAAATGTTATTCGAAAAAAAAACATATATTACTTTATCCAATCATATATTAGCCTTTCTAAATTGCGTGCGTGTGTCCTTTAATTAAAACTAGTTGAAAGAAACGGCAAATGCACAATGAAAACAGCACTTAGGCCGTCATAGATATCAGACCATGTTTTATGGAGTTCGCACGCAAAGACCAAGCCCTTATGAATTGAAAGACAGCTAGTAGTACATGTGGAACTGTATTTTTGTGAAAATTTCACATACAATCTTGCAACCAAGGTTCATCTAAATCAAAATTGTATGAGGATTCCAAAAACCATGGGTGTCATTTTTAAAAATATGTTCTTGGGTGTATTCTAGGGGGCAAGGTTTATACAGGGGTCAAAATATAAAAAAGGGGCAAATGTGTTTTAAAGTAAACCATCATGTTCAGTACCTTTCAAGGATTACAGAAAGGTATAGTTTGCCCTACCTGAGGGTTAGAGTACAAGAGTTACAAGGCAAAACGGGTTCAAGGTCACACGGGGGTAAACTGTCAGATTCATCGATTTGTTTTAAAAATAGTGCCTAATTGTTCGTCTTACTGTACAGAAGCCGAAAATATACAGGTCGCGTTGTCAATGACGTTTTGATTATAATTAAAAGGGCAAATGTGGCCGTGGTCCACAGGATCTATGGGAGACCACTCGTCATATCTGAAAAACTCTCACTTTGAAAGGTGAAACACAGAATCTATTTACATTTTCTTATTTAGTATAACCCAATGAACGATTTAAAATAAGTTTCAACAAATTCTATAAATAATGACCTTGAAATTTCTTGAGCCTATTGTACTAAAACAATAGGCCGTAAATATGACAAACTATGCCTTTTTTTAGAAACCTTATGAGCAACCGAACAGATTGGGATAAATTTTAAAACAATTTAAAAACTTTTATTGTTTGCCTCTGTACAAATTTTTCCCCCTTACAAAACACCCAAGAACACATTTTAAAAAAATGGCACCCATGATTTTGCGATTCTCCATGAAATTCTGTATTGGAAAAACATTGGTATCAAAATTGTATATGAAAAACATTAATTACATTTCCCATGTACTATATAGTCCTTTTATTTTCCTTATTCAATTACATGCAATCCAAACCCCCTTCCCTTGATTTAGTTACGTAAAGATTTGGATGTCGACCATCGCCTGCTTCAGCTTCACAACATCACTGGCGCCCCCATTTTACCGTTCAATTAGAGGTCAGTGAAGGTATTTCGTCATGTAGTCGTAGAGGGAGTGAGTATATAGTTCCAGCTTCTGTCAGGCGGTGCATGGTGTGATTTCTAGATTTAGCGATTTCCAGTTTGACTTTATATGCAACGCTGTTGCAGAAAACCAACTTTTACAGGATACCTTATTAGTAACTTTGTTACTTAATTAATAGCTCCATTAAGATCGAACTCTAAAGCGATGTTATTGCCTATCTCGCGTTATAATATAAAGTTTTCCTTTAATAAATAACGCAGACATTTAATCGTTATTGTAAGTGCCATCGGTGGTTTAAATACGAATTAGATGACAGAAGATTAGGACAAATAACCCGAGCCTAGGGACACTCAAATTTGGAAGCGACGGAGTGTGCGGACAACAATTTATAACTAGGGGGTTCTTTTTATACGCGATTAGAGGTGTAAAGCTCACAAAAGGTGCATTCCGGTAAGAAGTCCCTTAAAAGAGGGTCATTCATTTGGACGGGGTCATACCAGTGCCGAAAAATATAATCCTGGGCACATTTTTAAAAGACACACAAACATTGAAATGAAATGAAATTCTGTGAACTGTCTGTGAGAAAATGGGGTAAAACGTTAAATCGAGTTTTAAAAGGGGGTATAATTTGTCAGTATATAGTCTAGCCTATTATATGGGCTCCCATGCACCCCCTTAAAATAAATTCCAACATGATGTTTAGAATCTTTGCGACATCTTCTTAAAGAATTTTGATGTTACCAAAATCAAATATTGTCCCACGGGGTCCGTTTGGCGGCCATCTTGAATCTAAACAGATCAGTCGTATAAAATGGTTCGATTTAGTTGAAGAGAATACCAAGTGATTCGTCTCATCATAAGGAATCAGGAAATATATAGTTTGGCATATCTGTGATGTTTAATTACAGAGATATGGGTGAAAATGTTTTAAAGGTCATAGAACTTTTGATTGGTTATTGAACATGGGGGCCAAATTTTCAAAATGCTTCAATCTTGACAATCTTAAACATACTCTTAAAGTTGAATGTATAACAGGTGACAAAATTCCTCATGGATGCATGGGTCATTGTGGACCATTCATAAAGAACTTTCTCACCCGTTAAACTGCATTTTCAGAGTATGTTAAATGTCCCCGGAAATAAGATGATAAACCTTCTCCAAATCTTTACGGGACATTCCATTCCAATAAACAGGGCCAGAAAAAAGAATATACTACCAATGGCATCATTAGTTAAACTATTGATTTTCAGTCAGTGTCATGAATAGATTCACACCAGTCACATGGAATTTTCTATTACTCTCTAAAAAATCAATGATACCACAAATGAAGTCATCAACAACCCAAAATATTGAATGCTTTCTCGTCCCTCCTTGTAGACTTGACACAAACCACATCAATTCTATTTGCATTTCCTGGGACCTTTAAAAGAAAAAAAAGGCCCACTCATGAAGGACTAACTGGTTTAAACCCGGTTCTAAGGTTAATCTCCCTTTGAGAATACCAGCCAACTTCCTCAATTGGTAAGGGTCAGCTTCAAAACTCATCCACCTGTTGTTCACGTGTTCCGTCCAGTTCCATCCGGTTGCGACTGGTTTCTATTGCTGTTAAGGTAATGGGCTACCATAATTTTCAATTTTTGCTATGAGGGACCTACAACATTCATGTATTGACATAATAAACATATGGGGATACCGGAATAAAATATGTAGTTTCAAGGTCAAAGGTCATCTAATTTGCATAATAATGGCAGTCATCTTTGAATTTTTAAGCGTACCAGTTACGGCCTTCATCTTGGAGATGATTGGTATTTTCATGCATTTTTGGGGGGTTTAATTGTCCAATTAAATGTAAAAGTTGACGCTAAATAGCTGTTATTTGAATTTTTAATGGGTAACATTTTACATTTTGCACCATTTCGGCCAATTTTTCGCAAAAAATGGCAAATTTTGTCTTTCTAGCCCGTATAAAATTAAAATAAAAGACAAATTTGGAGAAAAAAGGCTATTTAGGGTCAAATAAATACCAAAAATGCACCTACATGTCAAATTTGAGCTCTATAGCACGTATAGTTTTGAAAATGACCGTAGCGGGTTATAAAAAGCCGTTTCGAGACGTCAAAGTCTAGAAACAAATCAATTTTTAAACACAACTACATTTTGAAACTTTTTTTTTTCAAAAAAAATATAGATAATGAATTTTAGGAATTTATAGCATAATTTTTGATGATCATATGACATTGTATAGCTATTTATGTAATTTTTAAGGAAAAAGAAAATACATTAATAGAGTACAACAATTTAGATAATTTGGTATGATTTTTAACATCATTTCTGCTAATTATAAGCACAAAATGGTCTCAAAATACAGCACACAGTGGAAATAATTTTTACTGATATGCCTTAACCCTAAAAGGCCCGGGGGCGGAATCCGCCCCCCCCCCCCGACATTTTTTGTCGTATCTCGCATATTTGTTATTTTTTCACGCCGAAACTACATGACTTTTTCTTTGAAGCCTTGCGCTCGATTAAAGACCATTTTGTAATAAAATTTGATTGATTCATCCCAAATTTATTGGTTGAGCTATGAGTTGCAAAAATGTGGGGCTCGACTGCGTCTCGCCCAATATTTTAAAACTCATAGCGAGACCAATAAATATTGGGCGCAAATCATCCAATTTTATCATTATCATGCATAGGATCCGATATTATCGCGTATCGGACACCTCAAAGCATGATAATGAACAAAATCGGACCTACGGTTACACTCTAATTTTTTTTTTTACTCAACCTGAGTATTTTTTTACTCGTTATGGTAGTTAAAAAGTCACAGCTCTTTTGTTGAGTAAACTTTACTCAACAAAGGTTGAGTAGCAGTTTTACTCTTCCTTGTAGTAAACATTTTACTCAGTAAAAGAGCCAATATTTGACTCAACATTTTATTGTCGTGAGTATAATTTTACTCCGCTTTACTCAACAGTTAAGCTGTGACTTTTTTGTACTTTTAAATGTTTAAGCTTTTTAATGTAAAATCATACGCAATTCAGCTGTTTGCTGCTATGTATGCTTTGTTTTAATAAACCTGAAATAATAATAATAATATTTATACTGTATTTGAGTATATTCCTTGCTCAACCATTGAGTAACATGTTTTCACTCAACTGATGTTGAGCACACTGTTTGTCCAACTGTTAAGCAACATTAATTTTACTCAATTGACATTGAGTAATACTTTGGATGCAGGTATAACGCAAAATGTTTTTTCATCAGAAAGCTACAGGTTGCTCACCAGGTTGAGTAAAATGGCTTGTTCAGTACACTCGAAACTTCCAGATATTTTGACTTGATTTCTGTAATATAATTATAACTTGTTGGTTTAAAATATCAGAATGGCCAGCTGGCCAGCATTTCCGCGACACCCTAGCTTGTCATCTGTCATTGATATGTCCTCGACAATTCTTCGGCTATGCGTCTCTGGGGTCGCCAACGTTGCTTAAGATCAGACTCAACACGGTCTAATTTCTGATCCGTCAATGCGTCAAACTACTTTGTGACGCAACGTTGAGTTAGATTTCAAAACTGCAGTTTATCAAACATGATTTCACAGTTTTGGCTCGAGTGAAGAGGTAAAGCGGAAAAGGAAATGTGTCTTTTACTCCAAGCTGGTTAAATCTTGGACCTAAAGTTTTTACTCAACAACGCTTTAATCACCGCCCTGAGTAAATAGTTTGAGTTGTATGAGCGGGCGCTACGATTCGCGAACTGCGTGCGAGCAAAAAGCTTATTTCCCATTGAAATACACGGACAGCCAGAAATTAAGTTTTTGATGCTAAATATACCGTACATGATCTTTATTTATTTGAGTTATTTGTAGTAAGAACAGGTGTGCGCATACTTTGACATCACATCATGGGCAAAAAAAATCCAATTTGCTTGAAAAAGATGGCGAAAAAAAACATGAATTTGCGATTTTTTAGATTTGTTCCACCTTTTGCTGACGTCATGTTGACGTCACTGTGACGTCATCACGGTATGTTTTGTTTTTTAATAATTATATATATATAATGATTTGGAGGGGTCATAGCTTATCATTGGGCCACACATATGATAGGTCATCAATCCGTTTCTGAGATACTAGGGGGGGAAAGTCCGCCCCCTCCCACGGGGTGAGATGGAGTCCAAAAAGCCGGCCTCTCTTAGGGTTAAATAGCACCTGGTGGGATAATTTCACATGCATTGTAAAGAAAAAACTCCGGACGGCCAGTGAGTTTGTGTTTTGATTGAATTGCGCTAAAAATCGGAACGGAGTCCGATTTTCATCAAATAAAAGTAAAATAAAGACGAGAATTCATCATTGATATAAATTGCAATAGGAATTTCAAGGCCAATGAACCGTCGTTCAAACGGGCTTGTGTTTGGAAGTCCCCGCATTAAAACCGAACAAATACCCTATGCAGTACGACGTCTCGATGTGAAATAGAAGAAAAGAATATAATAAGATCAAGTACAAACTTGAGCTCTCGGAAATTCGAAAACAGATGGATGTATGTGTAATGAATGTTCGCTCTCTTGTCCTACATTCATGAATGCACTATACATATGGTCTATTCTACTTTCACCAGATTATTGGGGAAACAAAGCAAGCGATCACAGAAATTATTGAAAAAAAATCTAATTTCAGTTTCAGTTCAGTTTTTATTAACCAGCTAAATAGCAATGAAAACAATATCAAAATGGGTGGGAAGGCCAAAAGATGTAAGCTAGAAAGAGGGCCACCCCCATGGGTGTGCCAAAACGAGCTAAAAACAGTACAAAACAAGACATACACAAAGATCGTGCAACCAAGACCACAAGAAAGTGAAGGAAGCAGACGCATGTTGGCACTAAAGTTGATAGATGTTATGAGTAGGGGGAAAAAGCAATAAACACACTTCAGGGGTCTGGCCACTAATGTATAAAGGAAAAGCGATCGAGAACAATACCAATAATAACTTAACAATAATAATAGCATAGTAAATAAGATCAATAACATAATAGTAATAATACTAAAAATAAAAAAAGTAAAAAAAAACTCTATGATTAATTTTAATTTACATAAAAAAAATAAAAAAAATAAAAAAAATAAAAAAAATAAAAAAAATAAAAAATTAATTGAAATATTTTTTCTCAAAATCTTTAAGACGATGAGAGAAAGAAGTTTTGAGAGTGTCAGCAATATCATTTCCATTAGGCACGGTCCTGTTCTTCTAAGTGGCATACAAGGGTTGGCTAAAATAGCTGGACGTAAGAGATTTTGAAGGATCCTGGTACCGCTCTGTGCTTGATTGTTTGTAGTGAGAAATGCTGAGTTCAGAGGAAGGGAAGCTTAGCATGAACAAAGTTATACATGACGACGGCCATGTTTATAGCTTATGAAGTTCGAAGATAATTAAGTGTACGTAATGGCACAGAATAAATGGGGTATGGGGCAAGCCAAGGTGGAATTCGTACAGAGGCTGAATACGCTTTTGTTTGATATGAATTTTCTCTAAATCAGAATTATGGCATCAGCCCAAATTTACTGCAAGATTGGAGATAAGGAAGAACTAAAGTCTATAAGAGAACACAAAAGATTGGCCGTGTAAACGAATAGCTAGTCTAACATAAAATTCCAGTATCTTTCGAAACCATGTTTGCAATATAAGTGGTATGATGTTCAAACTTAGACATTCATCGATAAAAACACCAAGAAAAGTTTAAATAAGTTACTTATTAATATGTCGGAACCTTTAATTAAGACAATCATTTGGATAGGCGATACGAAATCGTTCCTAAAAACTAATATAATTGTTTTAATGTTGAGAGTAACTTATTGATTTAACCTAGATGAAATATGCCCAAGCTCATTGTTCCGCAACGGCCATTAATCGATCAAAATCGATCAGAGATAAATAGTTGGTGTCATCAGCAATAGATAGCAAGTAAGACGATTTTTGTAGAGGAAATAAAACACTTATAGTTCAGTAAATATGAAAAGTAAAGACCTAAAATAGAACCTGGAGGAAACTCCGCCGCATTTGATTTGTTGACTGGTTCGACTAGTATGTTGATAGATAAAACATATTGAGGTCATATTGGTCAGGTGAGCTCTTTAACTACTCAAGGCAAATTCACGAACGCCATTAATGATATAATTGGAGAGAAGAATAGTGGTCTATCCGTGTCGAACTGCCTTCGTAGAGATCAGAAAACACACCGCTAAAGGTAAATTGTTTGTGGCAATCCAGGACGTTGTAGCATTAATTATAAGGCCTCCAAAACTGCCAATGTAAGCTGAATATTTTTCCTGAAACCAAATTGTCTTATGGTGGAGTAAAATGAAGTTTAGGAAGACTTATAAAGGCGCTTATGAATATGTTTTTCAAATTATTTTGGACTAAGGCGGGTACAAACTGAAATCGTACGGTAATTACTAAATAAATTTTGGTCCCCTGATTTTAAAAATCGGACTTACCCGTGTGCAATCTTCAGTTGGGTTGGAAAAAATACCAGTATTGATTGATAAGTTAAATATAAATCAGTAACCAGGACTAGAGTTGGAATTCAGAATTAACATGTATCAACAATTCACTACTATCGATAGGTAATAGATAAAAGAGTTGGGTGGAGAATGGAGATATCACTCAGGAGAAATTAGCTTAAAAATTGACACCGGTGGTAGGTTATTTTATCAGCTAATTTAGAACCAATCTCGACAAAATATCATAAAACCATGGCAATAAACATTTGGAAATCAGAACAGTCACTCTCATAATGTGGAATATTTTGGGCAGATTAGTTGTGCTGAGCGACCAAGAAGGTGGTTTAATACGTTCCAGGTATCTTTTTAGATTGAAGTTATTCGTCAAAGTTATTTGTATAGTATGTTTCTTAGGCATTTCTAATAAGGTGGGTTTAATGTATGCGATAGTGGGAGCGTATACGTTATTTTCAGGCGAGTGGGCGATGAGATGTCGATGAGATTGTATTCTTGTAAAGTTGTCTTTCGTATTCAAGTAAGATTGAATATAAGTGGTGAGATTGCAAGGTTGCGAGGAATTTACGCGATTTTTGTGACAATGTTTGAGGAGCAACTGGAAAAACAGGTATGTCATAAATGTCACAAAGTTTCTTGTGAAAAGGCTTTATATGCCATCTTTGTGTCACTGATTACAGTCACAAACTCCATATCAATAAGATCACACGGTTTTAAAAGATGAATATTTTTTGGTGTGTATGAAAAGGGTTGGTGAGTTGTGATTATTTTTTGTTGTTTATTGAGATTATTTGTGATTTGGAAAACGGGATAAGTGGTAAGTTATGCTGACTACTAAAATGCCGGCATTATCTTGTGAGTAAAAACATGGTTAAAAATATTATCTAATAAAGCGCTGAGATTATAAGTGATACGTGTAGGTCTGTCCAATGAGGGGAGCCATGTGTAAGTATAAAATTGTATGTATAAATGGTTTGTCACTTATACAAGGATTTAGCAGATTAAAATTATAAATCACTTGAAAGGTAAACATTTTTGTCTCATCAGAAATTTTCCTCAAACAATTTGAAGGTCAGAAATAATAAGTTTGTGTGGTTCTGTGCGCACGGTAAATGTTGCCGATGTTGATGAAAATTTTTTGTATTAGGATGAGAATTTCCAACCCAAACAAACTGATTCTGAGGATCGTCTGCCACATCGTGTGATTTCGGGATTTAAATAAGATCGTCTCTCTTTTACTACCTGAATTCTCATTATCACGATTGTGACGGGCGGAATTTGTGAATATATAGGCTCTGGTCTCACTTCTTTTGCTAAAGAAGTATTTTCAAACGGTACATCATATTATAATGTGAAGTCTTAGAATTATCTGTCAAAGGTGATATTTGTCCATCCCCCCTAATTCGGGTACTCACAAAGTTTATTCGGAGCCTAAGTTCAAAACATCAACTCTACGGTGGTTTTGAAACAACTGTAAAGTTGATGCCCCTGTTTGGGTTCAAACAGGGGTCAACCGGGGTCAAGGTACAAGGTATATACTGCCGTGTACGGAGCGGATTTTTGCGTGTGAGTATGCGTACACTTGATCTTGGGTCCATATCGGTTTTGCGAAAGACAATCGCTCCTGCAACGGAAGTATATCGATGGGCGGCTTTTTCGACCACACCGCGTGACCTTGAACTGTGCTTCTCGTATAGCGGAAAGTGCGAATTTCACCCTCACAAATCTGGCATTAGTGAGGCAACTTGACGATCAAAGGACAAGTTTTACGTTTGATTATGTGCTGATGAAGGATAATCCAGTTGGTGGGAATTACTATACATCAAACACATGCTTGATGTAGCGTCAGAAGAGTGTTCAGTAAGTTTAAGCAGGTCTTGTAAGTGGACCTTACATGATTGCACCCAGTGAGAGCCTTATGTATGAACTCTAACTCATAGCCTGTCATTGTAACTTGACGCCAAAGGAAACGTTCCAAGTTAAGGTATAGGTGACAAGTTACCAATTATTGAACTAGGTGGTGTACGTTGCTTAGTCCATGTGAACCCAATACACGGGATGGTGGATGAGTTAGGGTTTTTATTCTCTGAAGTTTTTCGGCTTTTGGTGGGGTGTGTTATGGGACACAATTCACAGGACGTCGACGTTCCCCGGTCTTTTATCATATATTGAGCAAAATATAGTAAACTGTTCATAAATGGTAGAAAATAGACGAAATTCTACCAGCCTTGACAACTACGGTGCACCACTCGATGACGGACATGCGCAAAGAACAAGAAACCATATTCTATATAGCAAAATCGTCGTGGCAAACACTCAGGTCAAGACCGACTGAGAGGGGAAACCACAACAAGTCAAACCATAAACAGTCGTGCACTCATGAAGTTTGCTTATTAAGTCCCAATTTGGAGGATGGTGATCATAGTTTTACATTGGAAGTTTTCAAAAGTATTCTCAGGGTCTTATTTTCTTTGTCACCAATGTGAGCACAAGAAGTGCCTAAATGCTACGTTCTGATCTCCTTGTAAATGAATATTTGTATGGGTGCATTAAAAGTACAAATTATGTACAATCTCTATGGCTAAATGTGAGTTTTTACATTTTAAAGTTTTTTAAAAAAACAAAATTCTTAGGCAGTAACAGCAACCTGTCTACTATATCCACTTCTCCAGTCATTCACGATATGGTCCTTGGAATTTTACTGACAATCATCCCAACAACACTTCCATAAACAAAATCCTTTAAATTTGGATTTATAACAAGAAATAAGGTTAGCTAATCATAATAAAAAAAAACCGCAATAATTTCCAATTTTATAAAAAATTTTTTTGGAAATAATTAATGTTTAAATAAATAACATGTCACCTCAAATTTACCCTCAGGATTACCTTCTGCTGTTTTCTACAGGAATTTATGGAAAACTTTCAAGTTAGCCGAACTGCTCAAAATGGACTCAATTCTTGGCCAAAAATCTTTCAAATGTGAATGAAAAAGGGCAAAAGCCTTAAAGATAATCAAAATAAATGAAATTCAAGAGCCAGGGCATGTGTTCAGCCAAAACAAAATCAGAACAAATGCAATTCTCAAGCCATCCAAAACGAAAAAAGGGAAATTTAGTGTACACAGCACATAGAGATGTGACAGGTGCAAGAAATTCAATTTCAAAATGGATTTGCCATGTAAACAACAGCCATTTTGGAAACAGTAGATGTCTAATTAAAAAAAGTCCAAGAAAAAAGGGCAATAAATCTATAGTTAAGTTGTAACAACCTCATACGAACCAACTTGTCCATTCAAAACACCACTCGCCCGCCGATTTGGTTGACTCAGAGAGATTGTAGTCTTCATTACCAGTCGTTTATACCACAGACCCTGAGAGGGTCTATCAAACCCGGACCTTCAAATCCCCAAATTGATAAAATACATTAAAGCATTATAGCAGTGTGCGGTTTGAAAACCCAGCTTAATAAAATCAACAACAAGTGAAGATCATAACACGTTGTTTTGATAATTGTATTAGTTTAAACGCTGATGCGAACACATTCCCACAATCCCAGGGCCAGATTATAATGAAGACATTTCAAGAAAATAAAATAACACTGAAAGTCTGGTGTGATGTAGTAGTCCCAGCAATTTACGCTCAAATTACCTCGATTTCCCTGGTTGAAACACTAAAAAACACTAAGGCATAAAATATATCTTTATTTGCCGTAACGGAGGAAAAATATTGGGTCTGTCAGATTTGTTTCACTTCACACTTATTTACTCTGAATGAATACAGCATGTTACTATTTAAAGTTTTTTTTTTAATGTCATAGCAAAGTCCTTTTATTTAACTTCGTTTGTTGTTTTGTTTTTTGTCGGTCGGCAGATTTTGTTTTATTTTGTGCAAATTTTCACCGGTGTAGAAGTAATTGTTGTCCGGCGTACTTATAGTCCGGGAACAATGGTGAACAATAGGGCAATCGATTCAGTTGACTCTTCACACAACATTGGAGCCCCGGACTATGGATCCATTAAAACCAAGGCGATACCATTATTTTAAGTGGAAGAACGATAATGGTGTCACCGGTTTCAATTCGTCGTAAAGAGAGTACCGGTGTGAAAGCAGATATAGTCCGGCAGGAGCCACAGTCCGGGGCTCCATAGACGATAACGGAATAAAGCGTGAAACTAATGTTGCGTGAAGAGTCAACTGAATTGAGTGTTCTATTCTTTACCGTTGTAGCTGGACTATGAGTACGCCGGACCATAATTACTTCTACACCGGTTCCCAAAATCATATCTTTATTCTCATTCTTAAACAGCTTTAACATTTAAGGTCATCTTTAACCCAATTTCGCGATACTTTACGGCAGAAAGGACTGCCACCACCCAGTGACAACAATCGAACAAGACGTTATACGCAACGAGACGCAACTTTTGCAGGCGAGCGCGAACGTAGCTAAACGCGGTATGACGCGAGCGGTTCAACCTAAAATAACGTCAATACGCAGCGCATATACTACCTGGTTTCAGTTGTCGATTTGAACCAATGACGTAAATATAACCCAGACCCGAAGATTCTCCCGAAACAGCATAACCAAAATCGAGGTGCCCAAAAGTATTATAATGAGCATACGCACTTCATTATCATAGTTTTGGGCACCACCATATTTGGTTTACGTATCGTCGTATTTGGAAAATCCTTAATGCATATTTATGAGCACGCGGTATTTTACGTTCGTCATATTTTAGCGAGTGAAAACAACAATAACAATTATTACACCTCATGAATATTCATGAACATAATCATGCTATTTCATTGGCTGATTCCTATTACGCGAACTATTTCCCTAGGGAAATAGATTGAACTGTTTCCCTACAACCTCGTCCACAGAGTCACAGTGAGGTGTAATAAAACAAATACTACATGGTTTATATCGGGAAATAGGGCACACTATTTTCCCGAGGTACTGGCTACGGGCCTATCACCCCGAACCCGAAGGGTGAGGGGTGATGGGCCCGTAGCCAGTACCAAGGGAATAAAGTGTGCCCTATTTCCCTCTAACCATGTAGTATTTGTATACTGATGCCAGATGCTATCACTCGGACTCAAATCCCCCAAATATCTCTTTTCCTAAGCAAATTAACAGGGGTCATCGGGAGACTTTTTGTGCATTAGGAATGCAGGAATGTGTTTAGATGCATGGTTTCTTCCATCGATTGATTTTCGCATAATTATTGCAGAAAAATCGGCCGATCAGACAATGGAACACTGGGGAAATGCAACACTGATAACATAACGCGTGACTCACAGATTTTTAAATGCGTGTGCTTGCGCACCAACAGTGACGACGCGCGAGTGCTTGCGCAACAACGACCACGGCGCGCTTAACGGCGGGCAGAGTGTGAGAGAAAGCGGTTACGGGCTTGGACTATTCCATAATACACGCGATTCACTTCTTCCTCTTATATAGTTCCATGATTTGAACCCAGGCATCAGCCAATGAAATCGCTTGCATTTTCACAGCTGTTTAAGAATAGTCCATATTAAGTGTGTGCCAAGTGTTATTTCTATCACAAAGTGCACATTTTTTGTTAATCCTATGGACTACTACCCTACCAGAATATGCAGGTCGCAAGCACTTCGTTAGTGAGGTATACAATACAGAGTTGCGTGCAATCTCGTAGTACGCGAGATTGATCACCGATGTCTGTCGTCTGCTCTTCAACCTCAATATTTGCGCTCAAACTCAATGATAGAAGTAACGTTGAAGATAATAAAGCATGTGTTTTGAATTTTGCGGCGAAATGGACATCTAAAAAGCTATTGTAGCTGTTGCCCATATTAATAGTTTTTCAATGTCCTCATATTTCCAGCAAGATCGAATGTTAACATTTTTAACACGTATAATCGAATCACTGTTCTACATCTGGAAAAAGAGAATATGGAGTTTCTGTATTAACCTGACCCCTCTGACAAACTTTTTTCTGACACACTTATGAATTCGGAAATCTTAACGGAATAAATGAGCGTAGAAAAGAACACATCATTGCCACGAAGCATATTGTGATTGCATTGTAGCCAAATTGTTCATTTTGAAGTTTGCACCTGTTGAACCCCTGATGTGAACATTTGCGATTCCTACTGAGGAAAGATCTCAGTCAGTTATGTTATTAGGCCTAATGTCAAATTCACAAAATGCTAATTTCTGCTCCTGACATTCGGCCCCATAAACTTTCCGGAACCGTCCTCATATATAATAATAATAGCAGAGATTTTAATATAGCGCCTTTGCTATTGGCCGCTAAGCGCTTTCACAAAATGGCCTGACATCACTGTGCCCAACCATACCATAAACCAGTTAGCATCATTTCAAGGGAGTGCAGCAGATCGGGATCAGCGCTTCCCCCTTATCAGCAACATACACCCTGGCACAAAAAGTATCTCGGCAGGTTTTCGATCTACTGTGCCAAAGTCAGACCATTTTGAAAGTTCTCGAAATATACACATTTTGTTGCCTAGGTCTTGTCTTTCATTTAACACCTCGCTTATAAAATAGTGTGCAGAAATGGGCTGAGATAGAACGCCTTCAAACGCCAAACCCCCAAAACCAAAGTTTGCAGTTTTGGATGTTTCAATGGGCATTGCAGGTTACTGGACATGGACACGCGACCACACAATATTGCAAGTAGGGCTTTCTCGCTCATTCAGTCCGGAAAACCTTCTGTGTAAAATCATACACACGTATTGTTGCGTTGTACCACACAGTGACCATTGAAAATTCCATAAACTGCAACTTTTGTTTTTTGGGGTTTGCGTCCTTTCGGTCACCCTATCCAAGCCATTTTTGCACGCTTATTTAGCAGCGAGTGTGTTCAATGAAAGAAGCAAGACCTAGGCAACAAAATGTACCTTTCGAAGCTTTCAAAATGGGCTGACTTTGACACAATACCAATCGAAAAAACTCCGAATACCTTTTTGTGCCAGGTGTACATCGAGATAACCTCGCAGCCGGACCAGCTCCCCAAATATCGCATGGGTAAATCTAGACCACCAACGGTTAATTTCTTGTCCAGGGATAGCTGAATCTCACAGGTCTCGAACGCACACCTATACGCATGGCTGTGCATACACTGGAGTCGAGCGCTTACCTGATTGAGCTATCTTGTCCGCTCGATTGAGCTATCTTGTCCGCTGATGAGTAAATACATGTATAAACACTAACATGGTGGTAGTAGTCTTTAGCTGTGCTAGTATGTATTCTGTCTCACACCCTTTACCTCCCTTTTGGCTTGAGGTAAACTGCGTTGAATGTACTTTCGTTTGCTTTCCATGTCATCCAAGCATGCGAAGAACACAATTAAATAATACACCTGGTTCACCTGACCATTTCAAATGTTTCTGCAGGTAATTCTTCTGCGTTATATACATCACATCTTTAGTTTGCCACCGCAAAATACATTATAAGTAAATGACTTTAAGGAACACTGGCACATTTTGTATTTAGGGCGCTCTTATTATTTGCCAAAATTGAGAGGTTTTGCTTCAATTTCAACCCCAATATGTAATTGTCACCAAATGGTACCAAATATACACTTTACTTAGAGAATGACGCCAGAACGGACCATGTACAGTTAACACTATATCACAAAAAGTAACATTTTTTACTGCTGACTGTCGGTATAGAAATAATGTATTCAAAGTAATTCCCCAATTATTAATTTTCCAATTCATCCCCCGGTTCCAGCTTTGATTTAACCCTCGTCTACCTGTGCCGTTTTTTTGTAACAAACTCCCGGGGGGTGGGGTGGTTACCACCCCCCCCCCTGTGATTTTCGTTACTGAACACCAGATTCCTGTAAATTTGGTACCAAAGGATAGCTTAGAGTTTCTTCTTTCTATTGGTACCAAAATAAGTACTAACATCCCCATTATGACGTCACTATGACGTCATATGTTGAGGAAAGTACGAAAATACTGAATATAGGGTGGAAAATTGATATTTCCCAATTTTAGTGACTCAAACACCTTATTATAGCTCTAAAATGCTGTCATTATATAAAACTAGTCATGTCCCATCAAGTAGAGTCAAAAACCGCATGAAAATCTGATTTTCCTAACCTTTTTGGCGAAAAATTGAATTTTTCACTGTGTGTGTCTATGGAAATGGCAGTTTTGCTGACATGCGAACTTTATGACGTCATTGTGACTTAATGCTAGACATGTTGGTACTCATTTTGGTATCAATAGAAAGAGGAGGACCATAGCTATATATTGGTACCAAAATCAAATGTCTGTGATGTTCCTGTGTTGTGTTAGGCATGTTGGTACTTCTCTTCCGAAGGGGGGTGGTTACCACCCCCCTATCCATCACTTTGGGATCACCCTGTATCTTACCTATACCCCGGTGGATGTTTGTTTTTGGATTAAAAGGAGCGGAACATGTCAATTGACAATTACATTTAATAATTTGGCACCAAAAAAAGGGGTTTTAGCAAGCCGGGGAAAAACCTGAAGGGGGGGTGGTAACCACCCCCCCCCCCTTCGGTAGACGACGGTTAAATCAGATCTCAGTCCGTGATTAATTTAATTCATATTTCAAAACCCATGTACAGTCGCGCGCGTGAATTCTCGCCAGTATCTAACTTTGATGTAATAGTCCTTCATGCAGATGTTGCCATTTGCTTTCAATGTCATGAATCCGCCTGCTAGAATTCATATAACATGACTTTCCTAAATTGCGTGCGAAGGTTTGTTAAATAGCTTTGATTACTTTGCCAGATGATACCAGCGCTATGTTTCTTTTGATTTCAAGAGTTCTTATCTGACTACAACTTGACACTACCTAGTTACTAACTTGAACTTTGAATGCAGTTCCGAATGTAATCTCTCAACTCAAAAGTAGTAAATAATGTACACACTACAGTTGAACCATACCATAAACGACGACTACAAAAAATACCTAACAATTTATATGGTCTCTCCAATATTACTTCATATTCAATTGATTCCAAATTTCCGCTAATAGTAGGGGAGCACCACATGTGAAGGTGGATCCTCTGCTGTAAAGAGAAGCCCCTTATATTATTAAAGGTCATGCTCCCCTCTACAAAATTCAAGAGGGCTTCCCTGCTCAAATGTCACATACGCGTCTGAAATCCAAGATGGCCACCAAAATCAAACAAAATGACTACCCCCTGTATTATGAAAAATTAAAGTTGCACAAATTACATAATAAAGTTACCCAATTGATTTGATTGGTCAAAAGGATAAAAAAGTCAATGGTTTTATATATCAGTACAGTCTGGAAATAGAGATATGGGGCAAAAGGTCAAAGGTCAGTGCACTTTTTGATACAGGCTCACATATTTTAATTACACAGGTTTGGTCAATGTGTCATCTTTTAAATAGGAAAATTAATATTTTAGATATGGTAATTTATACTTCAATTACTGAAGTAGTAAGGAACCATAGAAAACATGGTAAATATTAAAGGTTCAACAAGAGATTTCACATTATAGGTGTCACTAAAAATGTGAAAATTCTGAAAAAGCTTGCCCCCCACTGATTACATCACTGAATTCAGCCTATTTTTTTTATATTGAAATTAAGCAAATCAAAATTGCCTTTTGTTTGGGTCTTATCTATATGAACTCAACTTTATAATTATGACACAATATATGTATGCCCCAAAATCTCTTATTGCACCTTTAAGCATTTTTAAAGAGTGCTTTGGTCCTTGACCATTGACTTTAATACCTTGCAGGGATGTAGCAAACCAGAATGCAAAAAGCAATATTCAATTTTTTAAGTAGAAAATTTTATTAATCTTTTCCCTTATGCAAAAGCTACAAATTTTGAAGTACAAATGTATTTGAAAACAGTGGTGGTGCTAGGGAAAACTTCCGACTTTACCCTCAATTCTCCACTGACCTTCCCCTCCCCCTTCCTCCCAGAAAAATATGAACATTTTCACTTTTTTAATCTTTTCCCTTATGACAGCATTCAAGATCTGACTTGCGTTTGGTGGACACGGGTGTGAAAAAAAAACTATTAAGATGTGAAAACAACCAAAAGTGTTGATCAATGTAATGTTTTCTTGGGTAAAATTACATGCAGTTTCTGATTTTGGCCCTTAAAATGGTGAAAATCACACACCTTTTGAGATATAATCCATATTTTGGCCAAAATTTGGCCTTTTTGAGTGACAAAAATTTTGACATGTCTATTTGGAATGACCATATTACAACAAAAAATAAGCCCAGTTGTTATTTTTTAAAATTTAATGTTAAATTATTCACCTATCTTTACACTAAAATAGTTTGCATTGTTTAAACTACCTCCTGTTTTTGTTTAGAGCTTCTTGAAATTGTACGTCGGAGTGACAAAATTGTACGCAAAATTTGAGGTTTTTGTCCAATTTCGAACTTCAAATGACCATAATTTCACAAAGGTATACCCTAGAGATATCATTTTTGTGTCATTTTGTTCAGAAATGCAATAGCAAAACATAGGTAGTAAGTTTGAACAGAATGTTCTTTACTCAGAAAAATATATTGCAAAATGTTACCCTACCCCTTAATTTTCTGCAGGCGTGAACAAATTATTTCGATTTGATAAAAAATTCAAACTCAAAAATTCCAGGGATTATGGGATATAAAATATAAACTTGTTATGTCCAATACCTCCCCCTACATCAAGTTCATATTTATTTAGACCTAGGACTCCTCATTTTTTTAGTTTGAATTTTTTTATCAATCATTTTTTTCCTTCCGGCAATAGGTCGTTTAATCTACAAAAGCATCTATATCATACCAAATCTACCTAAAATACCAGCAGATACTAGCTGACTTAGGATCAGAATGAATTAATACAGTTATGCATATTCGAATGTAAGAATACCCTTACTTATGTTTACTATGATTATAATTTTGACAGGTTCAGTAAAATTATTGTTATTCCTAGTTTTAGCATGTTGTCTCTTTTCCCTATTCGGTTATCATGGAGATTTGTATTTTGAGGTGTAGCATTTAAGGGGGAGGTAATTTTGCATTTCTAATGTCAGATTCAGTTTCTACGCAAAATTTCACCCTAGAAAAAGTTGTTTTCATTCAAAATTCTTGAACTACAGTTTTTACTTATTTTGTCCTCCAAACGCAAGTCAGATCTTGAACGCTGTCTTATGCAAAAACTACAAATTTTGAAGTACAAATGTATTTGAAAACAGTGGTGGTGCTAGGGAAAACTTCCGACTTTACCTTCAATTCTCCACTGGCCTTCCCCTCCCCTTCCTCCCAGAAAAATATGAACATTTTCACTTTTTTTAGAAAAAATGGCAGATTTGTTCGAGAATTTCATGAAAAATTTATGATTTTTAAGCATATTGCATACTTTCCCTTCTAGAAATATTTATGTTGCCCCCAACCAAATTCACTTTGTCCAACAATCCCCCCACGCTGTTTTGAAATGCTCACGCTTTTCATTTAAAACATTAAAAACATTCTACCCTGCCACCATCTCCCCTGGGGGTGGGGGTTCTTGGATTTTGGTCGGGTACTAGCTGCAAATGCGGGACTACCGTTATAGTATCAAATTCACAATAATTAAGTTCTAGTCCCGCTAGGGCAAGGTTTCCCAACCTGGGGGTCGCGACCCCTTTTGGGGTCGCGGACCCTTAAGAAGGGGGTCGCGAAGTTAATTTAAATTAGAGTACATGTCCAAAAGGCAGGAACAGAATTGGCAAATAATATAATTTAACTATGTCAAGCAAGCCAAACTGATTTTGCAGTGTTTGATTAATCAATTGAATTTGCATTTGATTATACTCGATTCATCTGATATGTGACCCCGTACCATTCTTGCGGAGGTGAAAAATTCAATGAGGCGCAGGGACTTCTGTTAATCATGTTATTGTGAGGAAAAGGCCTGAAATGCACATAGTGCGTTTTCATACATGAATGAAATTGTATTTAGTTGCAGGTGAGTGAGTTAAATGACCGGAGTGTCCTCCGAGATAATCCGGTGTGGCACGTGCATTTGAATTCTTTCAGGTCCAAAACTCCAGGGGGATGAACATATCAACGCGAATCGAGTATAGTAAAATTTCTGCGCGATTCGCGCGCAAATCAGTATAAATTGTCACTTACAGGACTGTTCAAAGACCAAAAATGAACACGATTGTAATGCAATTAGTGCTTTTTTTGAACACTTCGTGCGGACTTGTTTTAGGAATGGCGAGCACCATGCCCTTAGAATGCCACAACCGATTTTTTTAAGGATTGCGCTTGCTTTCTTGTCATCAGTAGTATAGATTCAGAGGTTCCGGTAGAATATAGGCGACCTTGTTGCAAGCCCCTTCCCCTGGCTTGAAAAATTGGCTTGCCACTGACGTACCTCTCCACAACAGCTTCAATTTTTCCTTGACTGGTAAAATTTCTTTTTGAGAATATATTATTTTGAGTAATGGGGGTCGCCTCAAGCTAAGTGTCAAGAAATGGGGTCTCGGGACAAAAAGGTTGGGAAACCCTGCGCTAGGGGTATCAAATGGTGGGATTGTGACTGGTTCATTAATACAAAGAGGAAAGAATAACCTAAACATATGAGCAAAATGAAAAAAAATGCTTGTAGTATGTAGCGCAAGTGTCGTTTTTCTTGTATATTGGCCATTTTAACTGTATATTATTCATGTACTGAGAACAGGTTCCGCAAATTGGTTCCATTAGGGGTATATTTTCACTGAAAACTAGTATAATTTCACAAAAACTGGTCCTGTTATATTTTCATTGAAAATTGGTCCCCTTAGGGGTCACTTTCAGAACCCCCGGAACGAGCATGGGCATACCCAACAAACCTGAGGTATGAGTATGTGCTGCACTTAAGACCCCCATTTCGCACCTTTCCAGCAGTCCTTAAAGTGACAGGAGGAGATTTTTTTAGGATACAAATTTCTCTCAAATTTCACTGGATCGGTAGTAGACCACCTACCGACAACAATATCCGATGCTAAGTGGCTCAATCGTGCACGATCTGTGCAAAATTTGCATAGCCCTGGCCCCGGAAGTGGGATGACGAGCGGACTACGTATTAAGGTTACACACAACCATTGCACGCGCCATAGATTGTGTGTAAAATGATAGTCATATTAATGGCCTAACTCGAGTTACCTTTCGTTTTGGGAAATACGGATTATATGAATACAAAGAGTAGAAATTTCTCTATAACATATCAAAATTTGACGATAACATTTAGGTTTAGATTTTTAGATATTTACTGATTTTTATAGATGCCTTATTTTCACGGGCACTCTTAGCCTCGCATGCACTGTGTGTTTATACGTCGATCACACTTAGATTTCATTCAAATTTTGATGTTTTCTTTTCAAAATTGTCAGTACACATACAATCCTGTCTGCTAAAATAAAATTTGGTCAACAAAATCACAGAATTACTAAGAATATCTCATAATTTATACACAAAAGAGGTACTATATTCGTGATAAACCTCAGACTGATATAGGCTGTGCCCACTCTAATAGTGGTGTGTACCTTTAAGAGGCAATAATTGGCAGCTGTAGTAATACTTTGTAATTTCCTTTTGAGCAGAGGCCCTTCTCAGTACTCATTTTAAATTTCGTTCAAATTGGGTTGATAGATTTTGAGATATGATAAAAATGTAAGTCGCATTTATGCGCTAATTCTCCATTTTTAATCATTTTGTGGCTGATAGAGCGCGCTTTTAAGTTTCGTGTTTTTCCAAAAACACACTGAACAAAATAAAGCTCTGAAAGGCCGAAAGTGACCTTCAACTTTTAAAAGGTTTCATTTTTATACTAAATGACTTTTGTTAAAAGTTGGAAACTTTTGTTCATTTTTAACAAAAGCTTGTCTTGATGGCCGTGCCGGGGACCGTGCACGGTCAATACGGTACCTATATTACGCAATAGGCCTATTTCAGGCGAATTTACATCAACGCAAAAAGCGCGGTTGTCCAACGCGACGTGTTAACAGTGATTTAGTAGTATAATTACTAGGTTGCCACCTAAATAAATCGCTTTCCAAACATATTCACAACCAAAACACCCTTTAGATTTTTAACAAACAGCCTTGGACTGGGTTGGTTGATACTGATGGCTATAAATGTGGAATCTCACATGGTAGGCTAGGCTAGACAAGGCAAGCTCCGGTATAGACCGACCGGTAGATCGTGCAGAACTGCATGCCTAGTACTAGACAAGGCTAGCCTAGCAAGGCTAAACGAGGCTAGGCTATAGCTTAGTCTAGCCTAGCCTAGCCTAGTCATTGCGTTTTCCGTACTTAAAAAATATCGTCAGCTAAACTAAACTTTGGTCAACAAAATCACAGAATAGTCTAAAGATTATCTCACAATTTATACACAAAAGAGGTAATACAGTCGTGATAAACCGCGGACTAATTATAGGCTGTGACCACTCTATTAGTGGTGTGTACCCTTCAGATATGGTGAAAATGTTTCACTGATACTCAAATGTATCAGAAAAGTAGTATCAAACATACGTACCACACATGCTGTCTTCATAAATTGGTGTTTTCTGCAGAGCAGATCACCAAATAATCAAAGTTTGCCAGTAAACACGGCTTTAAATGACACATTGCTAAATGCAGCATGTCTCCCAAAGCGCCCTCATTTGGTCAAATTCCATTTTCTTAATTAGTTAATTAAAACCTTATTTGAGGGTCGGAATCGATAAAATGTACCTTTTCAGAAAGAGAAAATGATATCTGATTTTTCTAAATCAAAAGTTTTAACAAATATTTGGAGGAGAAAAAAATATGAAATATGAAAGATACACCCATAGACTCCTGTGTTATTGAAAGGTCATTGACCCCAAATTCCAAGGCCTATGTGACGTCTCGACAGGGAAGCCCTCTGAAAATTAAAAGAAGGGATCATAACACATCATTTGCAGGAGGGCTTCTTTTTACAGCATTTCGTTCCATATATGGCCTCTGAGATCTTGGTGCTCCTCCTCTATAACAGACTAAAACAAATTATTTATCAAACAAAATCGGAAACATAGGTAATCCTTGTTAACCATAAATCCCTTTAAAGGTACATTTCGTAATTTCAGCATCTTCTGTTTTATTCATTAATCACTAGATATCTTTGAGAAAAGCTTATTCTCAAAATTTGAGTTGATTCCGATCTTGCGGTTTTGTGTTATGAACAATTGCTCGTTACCCACGGTCCCATAGACCACTGTGCTGTAATTTCAGAAAATTCAAAATTTGGAATTTCTAATTGATACGACCGAATTTGCACGTAAGATTGGGCACACGGTGATTACTAAGGCTAACGGTTCAGATGAGGCCAAAAAAAAACAAGTTTGTCTCGGAAGAAATGTGAAAATCGCAATGCGAAAGGCGTTTTTTTTTTTCTTTTTTTTTTAGAAAAATGCTAATGCTAAATGCGGTTTTTCTTTTTCTTTTTTTTTAATGCATTTTTGGCCCACTTTTTTCAATTTTTCGGTCGCTTTGCGGCCAAATTTTCATTTTTTTCTGAATTTTTTTACAAAAAAATTTAAAGTGAGTAAAACCTAAAAAAAATTATGCGGTCAAAAACCAATTTTAAACATAATGCGCGCGATCTTCTGAGACAAACTTGTTTTTTTTTTCTTGGCCTGATATAAAAATCTCAACATTTTTTAGGTAAGTCTGGGGGACGAGGCTGTGGATCACGAAATACCCCTTTATTCAAATTGTTTTGTTACATCCAGTAGCTTGCAAATGTAGTCCACGGCGCGAAAGGTCGTTTCAAGCATATGCAGGCGCTTTTCAGAATTAGATGTATTTTGAATTACTGTATCCGTGAATTTAAAGGGACACAGTGGTATGAAAACGTATGCAGATGTAATGAAATGGATCCTTACTCAAATCACTTCTACAAAATAATATTATTTTCCTTTTAAGCTGCAGCCAAGGATGTTGATATTACTGCCAGCATTTAACCAAACTTGAAAAGCATGCCGTCATCAGCTCACAAACCATTGCTATTGTGCATGTGCTAATCCGGGTTAATGCACCTTTCACTTTCCAGAGCAATATCTTATACTATATACAAGTCTGAAGTACAATGTCTGAATCCCGGTGTAAAGAAACTGAGTGTCCCCCATGAGAGAGTGTCCTAGCCACCATAGCAACATGTACGGAATAACCGTGGCCTTGTAGACGAGGCCATTTGGGTACAGTGCTGAAACAAATGATGCATACAGCACTCAATGGAGAACACACACAATATACAGATGGGTGGTAGGACACTCAATCACACGGACACTGTATGTATTATATGACACCGGTGTGGCAGGAGATATGGTCCGCCGGTCTCACAGTCCGGGAACAATGGTGAACACTAGGGCAATCGATTCAGTTGACTCTTCACGTAACATTTTCACGCTTTATTCCGTTGTCGTCTATGGAGCCCGGACTGTGGTTCCTGCCGGACCATATCACCTTTCACACCGGTCTAGATTCTATGACCATTTGGGCTGCTCAAAACAAATCTAACAAGCATTTTGATGTCAAATGAATTTTAATATGGTTCCTTGGATTTTAAATTTTCACATACAAACTTTAAAATCCAACCATATCAAAAATTCGTTTTGACATCCAAATGCTTGCCAGGTATATTTTGAGCAGCCCAAATGGCCAAAGAATCTACTCGTTTAAATAGAGATTTAAAAAAGTGTTAATTTGCCCACTCCTAGAATCGACATGTAAATTCATACAATGGCGTTTTATTAGTGAACTTAATTTCACGGTTGTTCGTAACAGATTATGTTTTATTTGTCATGGCTGTCAACGATCTTTCATTTACCTTTTGACATTTCATTATTAGGTAGGTCAAATTTCGTTGAGTCTCAGTCTCTTTCCAATAAGCATTAATGAATCATTGTATTTAAGTCTTTAGATCCTGCAGACATCTATAGACGTTCATAGTTCAAATTTTCCATTTTGTATTTTAATATGCATTCACATGACCGTATTCAGAATCAGCTTAAATATGTGTCCAAAGTGAGTCTAAAACGTCATGTGAGTGCAACAAAGTCGTATCTACATTTTCATGATTTTACAGGAGAAGCATTTTTGTGTTTCATTCTTTGTGACTTTTCAAATGAAAATAATTCTTACACACGATAAAAATGTATTTTTTAAAATATCCTATAAATATTTCATTTCCCACTTAGTCGAATAATTAAGAAGTAATTGGCTAATTAAAATGGCGTAACTACATACATGATTTCCCGTGTTGTGCAAAAAAGTCGTATCTACATGAGTTACGACTTTGTTGCACGACACGGGAACTTCAATTTTGAGTGCAACAAAGTCGTATCTACACCTAATTAGGCCTAATTAGCCTAATAACTCTGCAATAAATTGAGCCTTATACTAGAAATATATGTTAAATTATGCATATTCATTAACTTTTGTAAATTAATTAAGTACTGATCGTAATATTGATTGGCAAAGGGTCGTAACTGCATTTTTTGATATGTTTTTAAGGTTTTTGGTGTCGAAATTAGCATAAATTAGCATAAATTTGGTAAAAAATGAAATTGCTCTTTTCACAAAATATTTTGGGAGATTTGTTATTTATACACCTTTTTAAAAACCATCGCTTTACAAGAAATAAAATGTCGTATCTACATACTAGTTTTCCCGTGTCGTGCAACAAGTCGTATCTACCAGTTACGACTTTGTTCCACGACACGGCAAATTCAATTTTGAGTGCAACAAAGTCGTATCTACACCTAATTAGGCCTAATTAGCCTAATAACTCTGCAATAAAATTGAGACTGTCACCTGAAATGTATATCAAATTAAGCGTAATGAACTACTTTTTCATATTATATAAATAACTCAATTTCGCCAAAAATGTCAGTTACGACTTTGTTGCACTCACATGACGAAATAAGCTTAGTCTTAGGTAAGTTGTTTTCGAGATGGCTTCCCAAATGACATGCACTCATTTGAGAAGCCATCTCAAAAACCACTGACTTAAGTGTTATAACCTAATGAAACTCTACCAGGGTTGAAAGAGTTAAATAACCTAAAATACCTGGTTTACCATGTTTATGAGGTGAATAGCTCGGCCGCGAACAATATTCATGTTCTATGAGAATGGTAACTAAATTAGGGCCGCTCCAATGCAATTGCATTTGATTAAATGTATTCCTGTGATATTTATTTGTCCAAAGACGGAGGTGAAAGATGTGGAACACCGGTGTCATAAACTACCGTGTCCGCGTGACTGAGTGTCCTACCACCCATCTGTCTATTGTGTTCGCCATTGAGTGCTGTATGCATAGTTTGTTTCAGCACTGTACCCAAATGGCCTCGTATACAAGGTCACGGTTTATTCCGTACATGTTGCTATGGTAGCTAGGACACTCTCTCATGGGGGACACTCAATTTCTTTACACCGGTATTGATTATCAAAAACAAAAATAGCCTTTGCTCTTTCTGGATTAACCGGGAAATACTCACACTCGCTATTTGATCACGACCATACATGAAGAAGATTTAGTTACTTAGAATTAGAAGAAACTAATAAAAAAACATTGTTCACTGTAAAAAATGATTGATAACAGAATGTGATAAAAGTTTAAGTTTATAATAAATTCCGTCTGTAAACGCGTTATATACTATAGTGTATAGTATAAAATGAGTGTAAAAGACAAGGATTTTATGTGTTAAAAATAGGATTTTTGTGCGATCACATGACCATATTAGGTGAAATTTCCCAAATCTGGTGCATTGTTGGATGAATTCAATACACCCTCTGGATGTAACCTTTGATTTTAATATCATTAGAATGTATTTTTTTCATCTCATGTACAAATTGTTTAGGCTGGATTCTCCCCCCCCCCTCTCTCTCTCTCTCTCTCGCTCTCGCTCTCTCAATATGATGCTACCGGGGTGTTTACGGTTTCCCGCAAATTATGTTGTAAAGTATAAGCACAAATACCCCTAACATGATACGTCGGATTCCTATTAAATTAAGATGACCTTTCTACGTAATAGAGAAACCTAAATATTGCAATCGTGTGGGGCACCTTTAAGTATTTGTT
Source organism: Ophioderma brevispina (assembly GCA_023653785.1). Taxonomy (NCBI): domain Eukaryota; kingdom Metazoa; phylum Echinodermata; class Ophiuroidea; order Amphilepidida; family Ophiodermatidae; genus Ophioderma; species Ophioderma brevispina. Next base: position 27,807 of record JAMKCH010015546.1, read on the forward strand.
AACTGTTAAAAATCATTTTAAAGGGGTTTTTATTCTCATTTGAAAAATCATTTTAAAGGGGTTTTTATTCTCATTTGAGAGTCTCATTTAAAATGTAAACAACCACGGGCCCTAATTAGAAGTTTCATGTTTGTCAATTTGTTTTAATTGTAATTGATTAAGCTGGAAACAACATATACTTAACCCTCGTCTTAGCAAGCCTTTTTTGTAACACGGTTTACCAAGGGAGGGGGTGGTTACCACCCCCCACCCTCGAGAATTCGTTATAAAGCACCCTATGCTTATGATTGTGATACAAGTAGATAGCTATGGTCCTCCTCTTTCCATTGATACCAAATAAGTACCAACATACCTAGTATGGCGTCACAATGGCGTCATCAAGTCCGCGAGTCGTCAAAATTGGCATTTTCCACCGAAAATTAGGCGAAAATCCAATTTGCGCTAAAAAACGTAGGAATATCGGATTTTCATGCGGTTTTCAGCTCTAAATGGTACAGTTTAGAGCCATACTGTGCATAATATTTTCAAAAACCATCCCCCCTACCCTTCGACTTAGACGGCATACCCTAACCCCGGTGAAGGTGCTACCTTCACATTTTTTTTTCGCTAAAATGACCGGAAAGGATGAGAGAACGATTACCTGGAAGCGTTTTGCGAAAGCTTTTATGGCCATTAGCGCACCGGGGTGAAGTTCACTAGGGGGTTGGTAACCACAGCCCCCCCCCCCCCCCCCCCATTGGTAAGACGAGGGTAAACAGGACCGATTTTGTGAAAAATAAATTCCCATATTTGTTTTTATTTTTTTTATTTATTTATTTTATTTATATATTTATTTATTTGTCTGTGCGTGTCAAATTGGTAACGGCAATTTGTGTTTGGTAAAGGTTTAGGGATTAAGATTAGCTTTAGCTTTTCTTCAGCACTGGTTTTACTATTAGGGTTGCTTCATAACTCAACCAGCGGTTGCTTGCCGGTTCCGCCCAGTTCTTCCAGGTTTGAACAGGTTTCCATTGTTACAAACAATTAAACACGGTTACACCGCCATGAACCGCAAGTCAATCGGCGGGTGAGTCTTGAAGCCGCCCCTAACAATGGCTCTGCACGTCTAGATGGTGATAACACCTGAAATGTGTTCAACTTCATGAGCAGTAAGGGTTGGCTTCATAACTCAACCACCGGTTGCTTGCCAGTTTCGTCCAGTTCGTCCAGGTTCTAACAGGTTTCCATTGTTGCAAACAATTAAACACGGTTACACCGCCATGAACCGCAAGTCAACCGACGGTTGAGTTTTGAAGTCGTCCCTAACAATGGCACGTCTAGATGGTGATAACACCTGAAATTTCAGCAGTATGAGTTGGCTTCAAAACTCAAACCACCGGTAGCTTGCCGGTTTCGGCCGGTTCTTCCAGGTTCGACCAGGTTCTTATTGTTCCAAACAATTAAACCGTCTTGCACCGCAAGTCAACCGGCGGTTGAGTTTTGAAGCCGCCCGTTAGGATTCATGGTTAAAACTACGTTACAGTGTATACGTAGGATTACGGTGTACAGGGTGTCTCAGAAAGAATTACACCCTAGCTATAGGCGACCATAACGTCAAAAGTAAGTATCACATTTGAGAAATTTAAAAAGAATCTTAAACCACAATTACTTTTTAACATTTTAATGTAAACATCACTCGATTCGGTTCAGAAGAAAAATAAGCGATTATGTAACACATGTCAAAGGACACTTCCTTCCAAGTTGCTCACAATAAGCCGATTGATGTTAACTAAAAATTTAAATCGACGCTGATTACTTGGGTTATCTGTTAAAACTGTCTTCTTTCTTTTTTTTTTTTTTCCCCAAAGAACCGGCCTTGTTTAATTAGTTTGTGAGTCAATGCTTTTGTTCGTTTATTATAGTAATAAACAATTACCGTGACAATTGTACACAAAAATCCCAACAAGAAAGAAAAACAAAAACATGGTAAATAACAAAGAATGTCATCATTTAATGTATCTTTATTAGAAAACACAACCAATAAAAATCTGTAGAAAATGTGAAAATATGTTAGGGGGTGGCATGACATAGACTGAATTGAGAGTTTAACAAATACTTAACATGTGGATAAAATGAAAAAAAATAGGTTATTCAACAAAGTTTAATTCAAAATTAGACATCTTATTTCAATAAGATGGTTGGAGTCACATTTAAATAATAATGGCATGAGTTGGAGTGCAAATTGCAAAATTTCCGGGTTTTAAATCTATACTCGTGTTATATGAAGTCCTGGCACGAGACAAGATGGTTGGTCAACATTGGCGCCCATACAAAGGGGCATTTGGTTTTCAAGATATGCCGAAAACGTTTAATTTTTACTTTGTATTTATTGGCATGCTGGATATGACAAATCTTGAAAAGCATTTTATCAAAAACGGAAAATCTACACATCTGAATCAATTTTTAGCAACAGAAAAGGGAACAGTTGGGGGTTCAAAACCTTTCTTAGCTTTTTATAATGCACAACTTAATTGAAACAAACTTGACTCGTTGCAATATTAATTTCAAAGCTTAACTTTTCTAGAAAGCTGCTTGATGATATGCAATTTAAATTAAATGAAAAAGTAATTTGCCTGGATTGGCGACAGCCATGGTATTAAAATTAATTTGTCAAAAAGACTGAAGATGTCACTGACAATTCTTCATTTTTCTTCAACTTTTTAAGTGAAAAAGAAAAGATGTAAATTTTGTAATGTATGTGCAATATTATATTGAACCTGGTGCAAAATATCATTTATTATCATATTTTGTTTTAAAGAAATAAAATGAAAAAGAAAAATGAAAGAAGTATTGATTATTTGTCGCCTGTTCTGTCTGAATCACTTTATTACAAAACTTGGAAGGAAGTGGCCATTGACATGTGTTACATAATCGCCTATTTCTTCAAAACTACTGAACCGAATCGAGTGCTGTTTACATTAAAATATTGAAAAATAATTGTGGTTTAAGATTCTTTTTAAATTTATCAAATGTGATACTCACTTTGGAAGTTATGGTCACCAATAGTTAGGGTGTAATTCTTTCTGAGACACCCGGTTTACCGTTAATGTACCGTTAACGACTGTGAATGATCATTGTCCGTTTTCAAAAGGGGGTGTTTCCGTTAAGGTGGCCGACTTCTTTCTGAGACACTTATGGATTTGGAAACCATAACGGAATAAACCCAATGGCGAATACTTCTGCGTGGTTTCATTGTTCAGGGGAATGCTATATTCATCAATGAATAGAGCCCCCCCCCCCCTCCCAACTCCGAAGAATGGAAGCACGCTCCGCAACTGAATAAACCGCGTGGCTTATTCCGTTATATTTTCCGAATTCATAAGTGTGTCAGAAAGAAGTGTGTCACCTTTCGGAAACGCCCTACAAAGTGCCGCTTTTGAAACAGAAGCTTCTAGATGTTTAACGTCTGTGTTTACACGGAATGGTATACACGCTCAATCCCGCACAAAATCAAAAATAAGAAATTTAAAAAAAAGTACAGTATCTGGTTGTGGCTTTAATATTTTAACAATTTCTTTGTTTAAAAGCAATACAATTATACTGCTGACTCATTTACCTAATAAATTGTTGTGACTTTTTATGCTAGGTAAATAGTAATTATGCCATACGTGAGTGCTAAACAATAGTCTGATATACTGGCTTAGCTTTCAATCACGTTGCTCGTCTACATTTACTGATACTTAATTTTTCGATTTCCTCTTAACTGTAATAGCCACTTGTAGTCAAGGACAAAACCAAATTGACTTATCAATCAAATATTTTGAGGATAATAAACGCCAAGGGATGTTACTTATGAGGGAACAATTTTGAAATGCATCCGTCTGTGGTCTAATTGTGACCAAAGGGAAGCGGGTTTTTACATCCGTATTGCTCTCCGTATTGGAAGACAGATGACTGCAAGACATGTTACTGAGAAATTGACGGCGCTAAATACTCCCGTATGTTGGCCAAAATGCCTCAAGTAAAATCGAACTTCAAATCGTGATTCTGTCTGCATTGGGTGTCCAAAGCTAGTAACACCCGAGATCGGTTTCGCAAATGCATGATTACATGTTAATTCATATTTTGTTTTCTTTCGTTTCTGTGATATTTTCATCCAGTTCAACACACTGGTTCAAAATGAAGGATCGTTTTAAACACAATCTGATTTGTTTACTCCAAATTTGGAAGCTGATAAGAGGGCAAATTGCCAATATATGTTATAGATAATCAAATGATCATTTCATTTCTTTGAAAAGTACTGTGCTATCTAAATCATTGTAAAATCACGCACAAAATCGGAAATACCAAATTCAAAAGTACAATGTCTGATTGTGGCTTTAATATTTTAACAATTTCTTTGGTTTAAAAGCAATGCAATTACACTGCTGACTCGGATAACTCATTTACCTAATAAATTGTGACTTTTTATGCTAGGTAAATAGGTAATTATGCCATACGTGAGTGCTAAACAATAGTCTGATATACTGGCTTAGCTTTCAATCACGTTTCTTGTCTACATTTACTGATATTTAATTTTTCGATATCCTCTTGAATGTAATAGCCACTTGTAGTCAAGGACAAAACCAAATTGACTTATCAATAAAAATATTTTGAGGATAATAAAAAAAAGGATGTTACGTATGAGGGAACAGTTTTGAAATGCGTCCGTCTATGGTTTAATTGTGGCCAAAGGGAAGGCGGGTTTTTTATACCCGTATTGATCTCCGTATTGGAAGACAGTTGACTTCAAGGCATGTTACTGAGAAAGTGACGGCGCTAAATACTCCCGGATGTCGACCAAAGATGCCTCAAGTAAAATCGAACTTCAAATCGTGATTCTGTATGCACTGGGTGTCTGATGTCTGATCTGATTTGTTCACTCCAAATTTGGAAACTGATAAGAGGGCAAATAGCGTTGGTATGAAATCTGAAATGCTCACCTAATTTCATCAATATACTGTACCTGTCTTTAAATACCAACTTCAAAACACATAAACAAAATCGTGGAAAGCTATGAAAGAAAAATTGTGTGTCATCCACGAACCCAAATATTGAACTGTTAATTCCTATAGCCGATTTCTATTGAACATTACTTTATCTAACATAGCAACGAAAGCATTTAAGTATAATGATCTATTTGCGCGAAGTACTACTGGTACATGACTTAGAAGCTTATTTTGAAAATCGGCCTGAAATGATAACATGTCAATACATGCATTCAAGTTTTTCGTTTTAAATCCGACCATAGTCATTCTTTCTGGCGACCGATATTTCAAAAACATTAATATGAAGTTTTTTTAATTAACTTGAATTCAAAATCTGCCTTTGTTTTCAGACCAGCTAGTCACTTAAATGATCAATTGATGTTATAGATAATCAAATGATCATTTCAATTTCTTAAAAAAATTGTCTATCTAAATTATTGTACAAATTACTCAAGGATGAGGGTAATTTTTAGGAAATGTCATCAGCATCCTTCCTCCAAAAAAAAATCTCTTTTATTGTCTGCCCTTGTGATTTTGTGTTTCTCGGTTAACACAGCTTCAAAGATAATCAAACACCTCGTCGCCCACACATCAAATACTGTCCTATCTGACATTTTTTTTTAATTTTGAGATATTTGCATGTTTTGTCTTTTAATTGTTTATGGCTATACATGCACAAGTTATAATCTTGAAAGTGACCTAAATTATGAGATATTAATAAGAATTTTGATCATTAAGCTCAAAATTCTGCATATCGCGATTTCACATACTGTCGTATGTTCATTTACACGTACTTCAATAGGTATATAATTAACGTTGTTCGTAAAACAATCTGGTTTTGCATTTCCACATACAGATCTATGTTCGTCGTATCCTGCCTCGTGCGTGAACATTTCGTTTTTTTCACATAGTGATCTATCTGAACGTATTGAAATTAAAGTGAAATTAGACGTCGTATGTTAAAATACTACTTTTTTTTTGCGTTTCACTTTTATCAGGAATATATTGCACTTTCAAAAACTCAGCAAGGTTAAAACCTAAACTTTATAATGTTTTCTTCATAATGCAAAATAAAAGTAATTGTATGTTTTAATTCTCCATATACCAAACATGAAATCTCCGGTAGAATTTCAATGGCGATTCTCGAAAACGGCATTTCTTCGATAAGACAGTATGGGATGTGGGCAACGACTAAATGCTATTTTACAAGCGTTATTTTTTTTTTTTTTTTTTTATTTAGTAAATTTGAAATGACACTGAAAAATAGCAGATCGTTTTTAAACGAGCCCTTGCTTTGGAAAACTACTGGGGCCCCCAAATTGGGTTGAAAATTTTCCAAGTGGAATATAATAGATGTATTGGTGACAAGATGAAAAACGACTGACTGTTTAAACATAATTCAGTCTAATCTTCAGATGACGAATTCAATAGGTGTTAGTGATAGACCATAAAAGACATGGCTTCGGAGTCCCCCAGGATGCAAAACAATGCGTTGGTTTTGTATTTTAATAATATTAAAAAATATAATACATACATTTAGGGACGCCATTCACCGAAGTATCATGGTGCTTACAATTATTGTTACGCTGCGGTCCACTAGGAAATCATCAGAATCATTTCGCTTCAACTAGGCGCGGCCTGCTCCTACAGCATTTTAGATTGTACATCCTCCTGGCCAGCTCCCAATTTTACTCCTGGGTAGAAAGAGAGGCAAAGCGAGTTACAGTGCCTTGCCCAAGTGCACACCAACGCTTGGCCTCGAGTGGACTCGAACCCACGACCTACGAATATTATAGGGCGGGTCGTTGTAGGTGCTGCACACGTGCCCGCACCTTCATTTCATCCTCTGAATTTGTAGATTGATTTTTGTTTTTGTTTTATACTTTATTTTTTCTTTTTATGTCTTTCTTAATACATAAAGATATACAGCACAACTTTAAAAAGGAAGACGTTATGGTCTTTTAGCTTGTTTTTGCTCTAATAATATAGCATTTAAACGTCCTTAGTACTTTTCATGGTATGTTTTTTTAATATGATTTTTTCGTTACCGTTTATTATTCTGCATCCGTTTCTCCGAAAAGTGGTTGCGTCCAGTCCTTAAACAATTGACACATACCTATATAATATCTATCTCCAGAGACCGATAGGTCTTTGTTTTTTTTATTTCTATTTCCAGGTTTTTCCATCCTCCCAATAATCTACCACTCTTTTGAGTCATATTATTTTCCCACCTTTTTAATTTGATAATGAACTTATCAACCTCTTATACAAAGACAAAGTACCGGTACCTGCGATAAAAACATGCACCTCTGAGAATTCCTAGCGGTGTTAAAGCTTCCTGACTGGTTTGGACTTGACAGCTCGCTTATTCATTTCGTAGAATAGGATACGCCGATGAAAAGGCGCCGCTGTGACGCGGCCTCTATTGAGGAAGTTGAGCGAATAAGGTTATCGACATATGGAATGGTAGGTCAATCAGGCATCTGTTAGCAAAGCGAAAAACAAAAACACTAAATACTGACATTCCTCGCCTGATCTGCTTATTTGTCTGTCTCATCTATCTACTTGTTCTAGCTATCTATAAAAAACTTCTAACACGTATTTTAAATTTCAAAACAATTAATCGTATATGTTAATATACAGTTCTGATGCTATCCGCTATGAAGCGAAGGACACCTTTCGAACCTAACACCACTAGATAATTAATATCTATCGCTCCTTCTACCAACCCTGCTTGATCGCTCAGTCGGTTAGAGCGTCGTGCATGTACTACGAAGGTCGCCGTTCGAATCCGACAACGCACATGGTTTTTTTCAACACCTATCGTGCGCTGGCCATCTCCAGGGAAAGATTAATAAATATATTTTTTTTTTTTTTTTTTTTTTTTTTAATCAAAATCCATTGAAATATAAATAGTATAAATCTAACTATAGATTCAAATTTAGATTTGTCCACCGTTTTAATCTAAGAAATTTGAGAGTATAAGCTTATAATTTACTAGCTAGCTCAAAGATGTCCTTCAATAAAAATTACAACTTTGTCATCAATTTCGGATCCTGAATTTGTATAGTGCACAGTAATGTTTATATCTCTTCACTAAGGGTTTACAAAAGGGGGTGAACCCATTCAAAATTAGTCGTCCGTGCTGGGCGCTGACATTTTGAATATTGCACGGAATACTTATTAGTTGGTGCTTGTATCAACACACATAATTTTCAATTCGATACAACATCCCGCCAAAATATCAGTTGTGGGATGTTGGGTGCTATTTGGTGGTTAAATTTTTTGTT
>JAMKCH010015547.1:0-25154 GCA_023653785.1 Ophioderma brevispina
TATGATAATCTGCTCCTGCTCTATATATTGTACAAGCATTTTTGCTCATTCAACCCTGTTTTTTTCCACCTCCACAATAAGCGTGTCAACTGATCTGCGATATTCAATTCTCAAAACATGAGTTTCACTAACCATAATATTTTCAACCCGTCCTCATAGCGTGCTATTCTGATTAGTGTTGTGCTTTATTCTGTTAATGTATTTAAGTATTAACAAAACGCGACTTTCTGCCGGCATTGGAGTTGTGTGGTGTGCGTCTGTAGCCGCTCGTCATTTATAAAATCCAAAGGTCGTGGGTTCGATCCCCACTCTAGGCATAAAATTCTACTTGATTATTAAATTTTATTTAGAGTTAGAGATTGCAATGAAAAACTAAGAGTTGGCGATATGAAGTACAAAATAGTGAATAGCTGCTTATGGTCCTGGACCATTAATAATCTGGAAATATGGTCCTGGAGCAATGATTTTTCAGGCCAGAATCCTCACACATCCTCCTGACTGCCTTGTCCCAATTACTAGATTGAATGGCCATAGCTTGCTTCTGCATATTTGCAGCAGGGATAGTCATGGATAAAGGTATTATCTACCTCTGAATTCGATGATAAGCAGTACTATCGCATACAGGAAATGCAAGGAAATAGGAAGCACACCATGGATAAGTTTTCAAAATGCAACCAAAACACAAACCGATCATCAGGAGCTCAGTTCTCATAATACAACCGTTCTTTTGGCAATGAAACTTAGTCCTTTACCAATTCTCTGTAAGTTTTTCAAAATCATGCAACCACACCTGATCTAGCAAGTTGGCTAGCAGTTCTCAGTAATACTAACACATCTTTTGGCAATGAGAACCTAGTTCCTCTACCATTCCTGTCAGTTTCAAAGCCAGCACCACATGATCTGCATTTCTTAGCAATACAAAAACTTTCTTTTAGCAAGAACCTTGTCCTCTTCCATTCTCTGTAGTTCTTCAAATGCAAGCAGCACATTATCTAGCAGTTCTTAGTAATACAAACATTCTTTGTGGTCAGTGAACTTCGTCCATCTACCATTTCTCTACGACTAGCCACCCTCATTGACTATACTTTGATTACCACTCAAATAGGGCCCTCATAAAAGTACGAACTGATATGTTAGGCACAAGACAACGCAGAGAAACCGCAGTGTGTATATTATGCAATGAGGAACGCTCGTTGATTCTGTGCAACGCTCGAGTACATATTTGGTTTAACTTTTACGGCGGAATGATAACACCGAATAAGTTTCCGCTATTGTTTTGGTGGTATCAGAGTATAGTCCCAATTTTCTTATTATCATTTCATCAACAGCTCATTATTTTTTTGACTCTATTCATTCTAGATGTGCAATAAAGAAAAGTGCAGTTTTTGTGCTTCTAAAACAATCGGAGGTGGACTACTGCTCATCACAGAGCCTCTTAAAAACCACAAGATAGGGGCAGTGGTCCCAAATAAGTTATCCGCTTATGTGGTAAAAGTATAAAGTGTATAGCCAATTAGTGACCCCCCATGGTTGAACATGGTCATTGAGCATGCTTTGACCATGATCAACAATAGGATCAACCATGGTCAACCATATTTTTGACTTCTCAAACCTATGGTTGACAATGGTAAAGCCGTTGGCCATGGTCAAGCACTGTTCTACACCATGTTGACCATAGGGTGGTGAATATCTAGCATGGTTGCATTTCACACCTGGAGTAACGGCTTTAAGCAACTTTCAGGACATGGTTATTCTCAATGTTTATTTGCCCAAGTCCAAATGACCATGGGGGAACAGAATTCCAGTTTTAAATCAATAGTTCTTATTACATTACAAATCAGAATCTAGAATTTACTACCCACATTAAAAACCCAGCAAGTTCTCCTGCCAAGACTCGTACCGGGGACCTTCTGCAGCCCCAAAGGCTAATACCTAACCAGTGGGCATGCCCTCACCAAATACCCAAAAGATGCAAACTACTTCTCTGGATTTATCCTACAAATCGACACCCAAATTTATGATATACAGATGACAAAGTACAAACACATGATGCATCACGCAACTACTGAACTATATTCATTACTGAATTATGAGTCTCTTGTCCACCTAGTGTCTAGAGCATATGGATGCCGTTGACACCATACACCAAATTTTGATGTTAATTCCAAAAGGCCTGATGCATTTCGGTGTTTTCTTTCTCTTGTAGGCAAGCCAGGTTAAATGCGTGGCCATATGTTCGGCAGTAAGGATGACGGTTTTGTTACAGCATTCTGCATTTCGTGTTAATTAACTGTCACACTGCTACATACCTTGGGACTTGTTTCTGTTGAACCAGGGAGAGGAAGGATAGCTTGCGTGTTTTCTTGACATTTTCGGGAAATCAAAAGCCACACGTGACTCAGGAGATAAAAGGGTGTCATCTAAGTGTTACAATGGACTAGGATTTGGGCATTTAAACATTTGACAATGGTAGCTGTATATTAAAGTAAATGTCATTGAATTAATTGCAGCCAATTAATAGGATTTCCACTTCTCATCAGCTCTACACTTGAATTTTCTGTGAATTTTCAAGATGGCCGACCGACTGCTGCTTCAAGATTTATGGAACATCTGTGTCGTGAATCTTGCAAAAGTTTTGCTGAACTTTCTGACAGAATGAGTTTCCAAACATCTCTTTGAAATTATTCAAGTAGAAAATTAGTAATAAATTCATCTCAAAGAGGTTGAGGTTCCTTGATGTCAAATGGAAAATAAAATTAGCATTTTCTGTAGTCATTTTCCTACTCCCTACCCAAAAGTTGATTCCCATTACATCAAGGTAATATGGTTTAGAAATAACACATAACCCTAATTATGTGATCTGACATAAATACTTGTTCATCACAACATCATCATTCAAAGGCATTGACCCATTAAAGTAATGTCATTGAGTCTGTCCTCATAAAAAATTATGTCTACTCACTTTACTCCCGGTCAGTGACAACTATTGTCAAGTCACAGAATCAAATCACTGTAAAATATCCCCTGCTGGGAATATTGAATATGAGATGATTTCATCAAGACAATTTCCATTTTCATCATTCTCATAAAAGTGGCACTGGCACATTTTCACAAAATATGAAATTTCTTCAATTTTCTCTCAAATGATAGTCTAGGCCACTGGAAGAATAGAGATACATTTTATACATAAAAATAACACACTCAAAAACAGATAGGACATTAATAAAAGGTTAAAGACATCCAGGTAATTTGTAGGCTAACTTTTCCATAAGTTTTCCATAACTTTAATCAACAAATGTCTATATTACATGAATATCATAGACTCGTACTCATTGGTATTAAAACCACAAAGGTCACACACCAGTCAAACAGAGTACCTGCCATGGGAAGCATGCATCCGGCGTGCATTTTCTTGTGTTAAACCCATTTCCGTCGTCTGCTGAATTAATGAGGCCGGCGACATTAATTATGTTACCCATAAGGATGCTGATTTGGTCTTAATCATTTCAGGTGAGGGTTAATGTATATAAAAAGCTTGTACAACCATGCAAAAATATCAATTTATAAAAATCTTGAGGGTGCACTATTTTTCAAATGTGCCAGTGTCTCTTTAACTTCCAGATATGTTTCTTTTATTGACAAACTACATTTTTGCTGGTCCATGAAGCCTTGGACAACCTAGAGTCCTCTATGTACGTCAATATCTGTCCTAATCTTAAAGCAATATACAGAAGTCGGATGATGATGTATTTTTCCTTTAAATGCCATTTTTTTTTTTTAAAATAAGGGATCCCGATATTTGAATATGTATGTCCATAGAAGGAAGAGTTGTGTTATATACACCCATTTTTTCTAATGTAAGCTCGCTTTTAAAAGCAAAAGAAATGCATCACGCTCATAGATAGACTCTATCATATCACAGTAGACTAGCTTTGGCCAAATCTATTTTTGAAAAAGTGTTATCGAAATTTAACTAAATTACTTTAAGGCACCTTGTCATTTGGGACCTTAACTGCAATGTATTTCACCAACCAGCGTTCGAAATAAGGCACTTCCTCCTCACTTCAAATACCCACCAAATGAGACTATGACCCTTAAACTTGTTACCTTTAGGGTCCTGTGGACTCGTAAAAATAATGATCATCTTCCAGATTCCCAACTGCTATCCTGTTATGGGACCCTTGAAATTAGTGAGTACTCGCAAATTTTCAAAGTTAAAGAGGTCCACATGTACTCTTTGATATTTTTTTCTTATTTCGAAGCCTGACCATGACCCTAAAATAACTTTATTGTGGAACTGTGATGCAGTATTTTGGATAGAGACTGCAGTTCAGGCAATGCAACTCTCACTGCATCACAAATGCAGTGAAGTAGGAATGAACCTTTAGAAAAACATTTGAGACACTCGTTCTCTAAAGAGACGATGGCAACTTCCTAGGCAATTTTATCAGAAAGTCAAACATTGCAATCATACTTTCATCCTGTGTGTAGATGTTGCATTATTAGAATGCAAATACCCTCAAAACAACTTAATTTAAAGAGACATGAGAAGATTTCCAGAAAGAAGCGCCCCCAATTTTTCTCGAACCCCGGTTTTTACATATTTGTAATGCTTACCAATGTATTAGATCACACCTGAAGTGAATAAGCCAAATACGCCATCTTTATGTAATAAAATGATTATTTAGTACTTTCTGTCATGCACGACAGAAAGTCAAAGCACGGTTTTCTATTGGGAACGATTACGATAGCAGGCAAGATCAAAACAAGGTTTGCGGTTTTCTTTTGCACCTGTTTGTACAATAAACCTTTGAAACGTTCTCGGTAGGTGGTCTACAACCGATCCAGTGAAATTTGAGAGAAATATGTATCCCTAAAAAAATCTCCTCCTGTCACTTTAAAAGGTTCTGCCTACCACAATTCCAGTCTAAATACAATAATTATATTCTCTAATTAATTCACAATCATTAAACACAACCGTAAGAGGGGGCACTTTGTTGAACACATTTCAGATTATCATTACTAAAATTATTAATATTACAGTAACATTTAAAAACCATATCACATCAGTAACTGTTGAAAACAAGAGTTCAGTGTCATGAAAAATGAATTGGTTTGTAATGAGATACACAAAATAAAATCCCAATGTAAAGTCATTGTCTGGAGTGCAAGGCTGTTAAGACCCCACTTTCAGCATCGTTGTCACCCAAAGACCCCATTTTTTGCAAATTTTACCACTGTCACCCAAAGACCCCTATTTTTGGAAAATCTTGAAAATCTATAGACTTCTATTTTCTGAGAAAATTTGCAAAAATACACCCAATGACCACATTTTTTTGGAAAATTTAGCACAAAAACCCCTTATTTTGGGGCAATTTGGCTGTCTCACCCAAAGACCTCATTTTTGCGCATCCTCTGTTACCAAATACACCCATATCCATTTCATATGTGAGTGCCACCCCCGGAAGCTAGCACTCGCGCACAGAGGACGCCGTACTGGCATTTCGTTTAGAGGGGTCAAACCTTTAATCATGCTACAATTGCAGAGGGCAGGCTTAATCAATTGGTGATCTGCTGGCCCATGGAATATACTCAATTCCAGTTACACCTTCCATAGGGGTATATGGCATTTATCTGGAAGAGCCCAATGAGCATGTAAAACTTCGGGAGTGTTTTCTCATGATTGTTTTCTGTCATATTTAGTTCATGACAGAATGATTATCAAAGATAAATAGCTAGAAGACATCCCTAGCTTATCACCATATCATTCAACCCGGGTAATTTGTAAACATGAAGTTTTTACTCTCAGGTAAAACAAGAGAGTAATAAACCCAAGGGATGGTACAGTCATTTGCCATGCTCTGGTAATCCCTTTTTCTGGATAAAACATAAATCTCAAAAGCCATGTTGCTTAGTTAGGAAGATCTCTGTATAACATAGATTGAGAAACTCCTCTTGTAATCATGCCAAGATGGAAAGTGACATAGATAGCCCTTCTCTACTTTACTATGGCACATTTGTTAGAAAAACTTTCCTGGTATACTGTGAAAGTGATAACTTTTGCACAATTCATCTTTGAAAATTTTCACTTGTTTGGGTTTTGAAATTTGCTACTTTCAGCTTTCCTACTTTAACCTACACACAAAATAAACATTTTCACACTTTCTTAATTTTGTCTAAGTTCAGAAGTATGACACACTGTTAGCAGGTCCATCCCTGGTATGCATATGGGCCAAAATGTGTAATGGTATTGCTTGGAAACATTATTGTTAGTCCCCCCCCCCCCGGCATGAGCTATTTTATGATACTTTAAGTATTGAAGAGTTTGCCAAGATAACTCAAGTGAAAATAAATGTCTAGGAATGCAGACCTTCCACAATGCAACTAACAGTTTTTTCTTCCCATGAGAGTAAAAATGTGCAAGTGTGTTTATTCTGGATACATTTGATTAAATTTGATCCAATCTTCTTATCGTAATTACAGTTATGATGCCAAAGCCCATGTAACACTAAACTTTGGCTCAGGGGTATATCCCGATTTATCAAGGTAAGTATATTACAACTTGTGCTGTACACATAATACAAAGTAACCTTTGAGGACTCCTATACTTTTTTGTACACTATATTTCATTTTCACCTATTCTGATGAAATGAATATGTAAATATGAACTTCAATATAAAAATACAACAGTCACTGGAAGACTTGCATTGCAGATTGCAAATGTGGACATACTTTGGTGGTCATGGTACATTATTTGCAGAAGAAATGGTGTTTTATAGATTTAGACAAAATGGGATCAATGTCATGTAGGGTTAGAGGCCAATTTGTGTACACCCCATGTGAGTTTTGGGGCGTGGTTCTTTTGAGCATTTTGGTGGCCATAAGCACCTTATTTTGCAGATGGTTTATAAATTGGACATTGACAAATTGTGTCAAATGTCTGTATTGGTTAACCTACCACCTATATGAAATCTTCAGGCCACCCCTTTTTCCCTCCCAAATAAAACAGCACAATATTCTGGTCATTCTGACATACAAATCCACACATATATGTACTACACACCTGCACATGAACACACAAAGAAGCCATGGCAGACTTTGGTTGTAAACGTTGCAACTAATACATATTTTTTGGTGATTCTCTTCAAATGTCTGGGCTCAAAATGCATGAATAAATTTGTCAAAGAAAAAGTCAAATCATATCTTGAACTTGTCACAGAATACTGAAATGATTTGATAACAAAAAGTTTGCACTGCAGCTAAAACAAAGGCGAAAAAAAAAAAAAAAAAAAAAAAAAAAGCTGATAGTAATGGTTTGTTATGGTTTATAATTAACAATAAATTATCGCTTTAAAATGGCACTATCACAATAACATCTTCCTCGACCGCTTACTCTTAGTGTCGCCTGCGCATCCGCGGTTAGTGAATGATAGGCCTAACATGACCTTTGACCTTGATATGTGACCTTTGACCTCATCAACAATGAGGAATCCCATCATGATTCAAAGTTGTGGTTCCAATTGCACTTCAACGTTTCATATGAGTCATTTTACATTTTCAGCCTATTTTACAACTTGACCTCACATGACCTTTGACCTGGTATGCGCCTTTGACCTCATCCGCAAATGAGGGATCCCATGTTGCACCTATGATGCAAGTTGGTTCCAGTCGACCTTCAACTTTTCAATGAGGTCAATTTTACATTTTCAGCCTATTTGTTATACACACCTTGACCTCACATCACCTTTGACCTTGTGCATTTGACCTTTGACCTCAATCAAAAAGTAGGGTATGCCATGTTTGCAACCGGACCCCTTTTGGTTTAAATCCTCAATAATGAGATATTACAGCGAATGTTAACCCGGTTTCACAACAGACATCAACACCACAGACATCAACAACAGACTATAACAACAACTACAACAACAGTGGACAAAGTGATCCCTATGTGTCTTCCTGCCTTAGGGCAGCGACACAAAACCTGCATCACGAATCTAATCCTATCTTGTATAATAACAGAAACAGGGGAAAGATTTGATTTTTTGGGGGGACTCCTTATAGAAATCTGTTCCTCATCCCTCCCTTGCCCTTCGCTACAGGACTGGAAAGTAGCAGTTGATGCATAACGCCAAAGTCCAGTAAATGTTTTAACCAATTCTCCATTTTTAATGTGTTCCCTTCGGTATTGATAGCATAAGCCCCAGGTGGGGGTTCAACACAAATGCCATACAGGGGAGTCCCACAACCTTTTCTCAAATTTCTTGAAAATTTTCTCATTAAAAGCCCAAATTTTCTAACAATGTTGGGAAAATGTGCAAGTGAATTTCATTAAAATCAAATATCAAAAAAGTACTCCATACAAAAATGTAAAATTTTTGAGGAAAAAACATCAATTTGGGTGATAGGAGATGGATCATACTTGAGACCCCAAAGGAAAATATAGGCTCTCCTGGCCATTATGAGTAAACATCAAATGATGTTATATATCCACGCTCACACAAATTGCAGGTTTCAAATTACAAGAAAACATTTCTAGTAGTAAAAACATTCTCTTATCTGAAGCTATTATACCGTTTATAGCTTTTTATCATTAATTCTAAAAACAGCTTGTCTACCGCTTAGTTTCCCAGAGGAATACACCCACATTTCTACTTTCTACTGGAATAACCTTTAGTGAAATCATACCATCACTCAATTTCCTGAGTTATAACAGAATCAAGCTATCAAATTCTAAATACCATCTCTTCAACACTGAGGTACTACAATATCAAGTTTACCCAATGAAAGCCACAGTAGGTTGAAGACGTTGATTTGAAATCTTCATATGAGAACTGGGTGGTGATGTAACTATTGTCAGGGACAGAATTAGCTTACCAATTGCTCATGCTTGCAAGGTGTGTCAATCGGCACAGTGCGGAGCGTGATTAGCTTGCATGTGAAATTTGGGTGGGGGGGAGTTTGAACCAAATAACAGTTTAAAAATGTAAGAAATGCTCTATTTAATTCAGTTTTTCAACTCACAGACATGTAATCAACTTTCTACTTTAATGATCTTTGACTGTTCACAGATGATTTTTTCATGACATACTTATCTGTTCTGACCCGGCAAATTACGTCAGACGTGCAATTGGTCGCCTAATTCTGTCCCTGACTAAAAGAAATCATGGGCTTATCCAGAAGTATTGAACACAGGTAGGGCTAACTTCATCTGAACTCCAAACACAAAAGGTTCAGAGTTTGCTTATTTGCATCACAACTGATGCCTCCCCTCACCTGACTCTAAAATATGCCGAAATGGAGGCTTTGAGTAATTGATGTCATCAACTTAAATTCTTGTTTTCCCAGAAATACACCCCCCCCCCCATTTTACTGGAATAATTCAATGTGAATTTATATCATCACTCAGTTCCCTGACACACAAACATAATCAAACTTGACAATTTTTGTGCAGGAGAGACAATTATTTCTTTCAGAATATCAGAGTCACAGTTTGTTTATCATATGATGGAAGAAGTATGTTGGGGCTTCAGATGGTGATTGGCAGGTTAACTGAGAGAGTTCCTCACCTAGACATGTCACTATTAGGCCTCCCCCCAAAAAATTGTTGTATTGGAGTAACCCGCCCGACCCTAATTTTGAAAATCAAGCCCTGTACAAAAGTATACCTACCCTAATTTTTTTTATTGATTTTCAAAAATCTTATTTTTCAAGTTGTTTTTTTTTAACCCTGGTTTTTTAACCGTTTTCTCAATTTTTTGTGTTTTTTGTGTTCTGGTGTAACTTTGGCAACTTCTCTTTATGATTTTCAATAATAAGAGTCAAAAGTATCAATATTAATAACATTACATAGACTATGTGTGATGATTTGATGTAGTAATGCATTATTAAAAAAAAAACAAAATCTGCCCGCCCTACCCTATTTTGTACTGGGCCCGTACTCCAATACACCAATTTTTTTTTGCCTAATGGCCACCATCAATCTAGATTTTCTTGATACTTGAACACTATGCTCTCTTATGGTACATAATCTCATCTACCAGGCATAGTTCAAAAACTTGAATCATACTACTAGTAAGCAGAAAATTGGACCTGTTAGATTCTGGATGAGAATCAGATACTTAGCAACACACTGGGTTTAGGTTTTTACTCCCAAAATTATAGAAGTCATTTAATGGTCCCTGGGGTATATAGAGAGTTATCGTGAGACAGTAAAGAGAGATGTCTAAGTGAAGAAACATATTTAAAAATGCATAGCGCTGCAAAGAAGGTTTCTTTTGTCCTTAGACATATAATGTGCAAAATCTATTTATCCTAAATAAATCCGACTGAAATGGATCCACACTCTCCATCTGAATTACACCCACAGCTTATGTAACTTAAAACTTTTGGCTTGGGGCCATGCTGGGAATTGCCATTCTCAGTACGCTACATTAATTATGCGTGAATGTTATCAAAATGACATTTACAGGCTTCAAAGGGAGCTATATGCCTTCTTTATCCTTTCATTAACATTGCATAATTTCACCCACTCTTGTAAAGTGCTTTTTGGGCTACATGCCCAGCTACATGAACTTGATCTCAAAGACCAGAAGGGGATAGAAGGATGTTGCAGCATTTTTCCATTAGAGCACAGTTGATTGACAAAATGAGTTTTGTTTGAGAACAAAGTAAGTTAAAACATTTGCACTCCTTTATATTTCTTTATAGGTTATAAACACATAGTCGTGTTTTGAGATGCTTGCTTGAAACCATGACCAAAACTGTGTCATTTCAAATGCCATTTTGCATGCCAATTCCGAATACGGTCATGGAAATGTAAATGTTGAATTTTTTGGGGGAGAAAATTGAAATCTCTGAGTGACTGAGATTGGCCTGTAGATCCAAATGGTGGGGGGGGGGGGGGTGGGTTTGGGTGGGTGGGTATTGGGGCGGGGGTGGGGGGGGGTGTTGGGTGGGGGGGGGGGGGGGTGGGGGTGAGTATGGTAAAATAAGTATGTGGAAAAGTTAGATTTTTTCTCATCCATAGAGGGCAGTGAAGAGTGTGGGGATGTAAGTGTTAGAGAATATGTGTGGCGAGAGAGCAAAAGAGGCACGAGAGAGAGAGAGAGAACGAAAATACAATACACCACAGCTCCACAATAATATACACAAAGCCCCTAACAAATATTGTCACTTGGTTGTTACACTCACCTCTATTTGTTAAGTCACAAACCCTACCATTCTAAAAATCAAGTTAATGCTAATAGTTTTGCCATCAATTATTCTTACATGTTTGCACATTTTGTGCCACTCTGTTCAAATGCGCAATCCTCTGAAGTGCAGCCCGTACCAAGCACTGGTATTTATGAATTACTTTAGAATACAAAACTCACAAACCTGTCAGTGATTTTGAAAACCAAGTACTGTCGCTTTTTGTTTTGTTCATGTCAGAACTTTGCTAAAGTCGCTGATGTGTTTAACACTTCAAATCATAATACAAAAGCAAGACACCCAGAGACAATCTCAATACTCTTACTAATAGGCCTATCAGATAATGAGAAGAGGACAGACTTAATCCGAGTTCAACATTGAAATCTACCCAAAAAGAATTTTTTTAACTTGTGTGACTTTACCTATACAATCTGGTTCATATTTTGTGACATCTAAACTTCCTTGCACTGGTTGGCATGGTACACTATGTACAGATAGCTAGCATCCAGTCAAATCATTTCATTCCAAGGATTACTCAGTGTGTATTAAGTGACCCCCACACCTGTGGTTAATCACATTTTATTTAAATATGCAATACTACAGCACATGACCTCATCATGTCTATCACCGTGAAAATGTTTGAAGTTCATTGAGCAATCCGTTTAATCTGTAGAGTGGATTAAAGAATTTTCTGGAAAATATTGGAAAACATGCAAAGAGCTCATTAATATTCATACCTGCCAAAATTATGTAGTGTTTCATATAGAAGTCCCATGGAATGCAATTAGGTATTGCCATTCATTCTGTCACGCGCTACTGCACAATATCATACAGCTCATGACTTAACATTGTAATACCTCATTTTTGCATCCATGGACTTCTATATGAACGTTACCAAAAGTATACAGCACATGACCTTGTGTTCGCTCACCATCATGAAGACCAGTTCACTGACATTGACTTCAGAGTAACTGGAGTGTAAATTGGTATATCTATCACTATTGGAATCTGTATTCAGGAATCTTTTATAATCCTTTTTCTAAATTGGTGGTGAATACACCCTGAGTTTGCTGCTCATCCCCACAACACTGTTCCATTAATGAAATGATAAAAAATACATCGGTCTTCGGACCGATGTATACATCTGGTCTTTCGAACGCATGTTGTTCGCCTGCCGTCGCAGTTTTGTAAACAATATGTCCATATGATCTTTACCTTGGCATGTGCCTTTGACCACATCAACAAATGAGGATCCAATGTTGCATCAACCTAATGACTCAGTTTGGTTCCAATTGAATCTTCAACTTTCATTTGGTCAATTTTTTCCATTTTCAAGCCTATCTTACAACTTGACCCCCAACATGACCTTTGATCCTTGGTATGTGACCTTACCTCATCAAGCAAATGCAGTATCCCATGTTGCATCTATGACTCATTTGGTTTAAATCCATCAAGTATGCAGATTTACAGGCAAATGTTACCCTTTTTCACACCAACAACAACAGACATCAACAACAGACAAACAGTGGACAAAGTGATCCCTAATGTGTCTTCCCTGCCTTAATGCAGCGACACAAAAAACAGTCCTGCACAGATATGAACCCAGCAACATACCTTGGCAATACCTTATGACATTGTTGTACACTGTACATGAGATGAAATGATAAAAACCAGGTCCTGCACGATATGAACCCAGCAACATAAACTTGGCAATACCTTATGACATTGTACACTGTACATTAGAATGAAATGATAAAAACATCCTGCCAGATCTGAACCCGCAAACATAAACTTGGCAATACCTTATTACATTGTACCTGTCATTATATGAAATGATAAAAAAACAGTCCTGCACAGAATAACGAACCCGCAACATAAACTTGGCAATACCTTATGACATTGTACACTGTACATTAGATTAATGATAAAACCAAGCATCACTGAATGCAGTAGCCTATAATATGATGCCAGTCAAAGACAACACAAAATCCTTTAAATTTAAAAAAAAAAAAAAAAAAACAATAAAATTGCACATTAATACAATTTTTGGTTTATGAATATAAATCAACCTGGAAAGGGTGATCGCTTTATTAAAATAACTGGAAGTAACGTAAAATCGCCACCAATACTTTTTAGAATGGGATTTTGCGGGGATCCAATGCTGGCATCACAATACTTATTGAGCGTGAAATGTCCCAAACTGGTGCATTGTGGGGATGAACTCAATAGGCACTCTGAGGATAGCACGGTGTGTTGTAGGCCACTATGACTGGTTGGAGTGAGAAAATTTGGGCTGTTTCATTAACACAGTGCATGCAAGTTAAAGGAGCCAAACACATGTGCTTATGTGCCATCATTAAGTTGCACTTCATATGACACTGCTTGATTTAAATACCACTAGGGTCAGAGCTTGGCCATACAAGGACACGTACTTAATGCATTATACAGTGTGCTCTGGTTTGCAAAGCAAACAGATTTTTTATTTCAGTATACTTTGGTAAAGGTGAGAAGTGAATCCGTTCAAACTGGAAAATCAAACTCTTTGGGGGAATTATGGAAAAGAAACTTTCCATAATAAAAAGCAAACAATGAAACTTGGCTAAATAATCTAATAGCTTGATAATGGAATCATGTAGTCCTAATGCATGTTAATATTTAGGCTCACAATGAATGAAAAATACTCTTAAGAAAACGTAACTTTGTTTACTTTTTATATCAATAACAGTTCTTCCACAATAAAAAACAAAACTCAATTTGATTTTAAAATTTAATGTAACTTCGAGTGAGTAGGCCTACATGCTACATTTTGACTTGTTTTGAGGCAGTTTTATTTCATGTACTAGCTTTGAGATAAAAGTATGCAGTTTATAATATATGCCTACTTTTGATTTTTCAAACATATGCAGATGGGAAATAATAAACCCCGCCACCATACTTTTGATCATGTTACTAACAGCTCTCAATTGCTACATTTTCCTCTAAAAATTGATATTCCACAAGTACTTTAGATGCTGATGTAGGCCCTACTATTAATTTAATCTTTTGTTTATTTCTGTTTTAAACATCGTTAACTTGTTATCTTTTATTCTGTTAACACTTCAAAGAGTAACATGCCTGGCCAAAGTTTGGTTTTCAAAAAACCTTCAACCAATTGCAATACAACTTTTTCCAAGATCAAGTGGTAAAATTAAATGGTAGTATAATTAATGTTTCCTTATTGATATGACAATCAAACTGACAAAAGTGTTGAAAAAGACAAATGGCTATCTCTGTCATTTGGTCTTAACACTCTATTTAATTGCCACATTCAATACGAACATAATTTAACAAGAATAGTCCTTAAAAAGGACAAATTCTGCCTAATGAATCTATCTTCTGACTTAAATTAGGGCTTATTTTGCATATACCTGAACACTTTACAATAGGGTACAAATCACAGATCACACCTCTTTCTGAATATTATAAACATGCTATTTGAAAGTCATAATCACATGAACGCAACGCTTCAACACTTGGTCTTTTCGTGTCCACAGCCCCCTCCCCTGACTTTACTCAAAGGAGTTGAGGATTTTGTACATCATCTGACCCATTAGCCTAAAGTATAGCATTTGCCTAATCAGTACTTGCATATCGATCTACTCTGGAATAAATTAGTCATTTTTGTATTTTCTGTCCTTAAAAGGACAGAAATTATAAGCAGTGGCCTTGGCCTCCTGGGCACCTCTGGGGGCTTGCACTTTTAACTATTCAAAGGGATCATTAAAAATTTTCAGACAAAGTGCGTTCCCATTTTTTTAAAGTCGGGTGTTTTTACATCTTAATAATGCATACCAGCGTATTAATTCACCCCTGAAATGACAGCCAAAAAATTTTATTATGTGTATGATAATACAAATGCGCCTGTAATCATTGCAATAATTAAATGGTTACTCCTTCATTGTCATCCGTCTTTTAACTCCTTATATATGATGTGAACTCCACAAAAATATACCACATTATCTGGGCTTTTGGTATTTGTTGTTAAATTAAATTTTCACTTGACAATTACTGTCAGTGACAGAGCTATTCAATAAGCTAATAATCTATGTAAACTTTATTACATTACAGTGTATTAATGTACTGTTGAACTTAACCGGAAACCACAAAATACGGCAAATTTTTATGACAATGACTTTTAAATCAATAATTGTGTTATGGAAAAACCGGTTTATTTGATGTTTTTCAACGTCAAGGAAACAGCACCTTTTTGCTGGTATATATTTAAGTCGTCGAGATTTCAATCGGTAGACCATGCTCCATGTGGACCTGGCATACAGGGAGTTTGCATTGTGTGTGATTCTTTTTACACACACTTTAATGGAGCGTAGTAATCAAAACTTCTCATTCCTGAATTTGTTCCCTTACTTCTTAACCCGGGGGGGGGGGTTCTCCTTGGTTTGGGTAGGGACGTGCCTCCCGACACTGGAAGTAGGACCAATGAGCTTATACCATTTTTGGCCAAAAAAGGGACCAATGGCTATACCAGAGATGCAAATTTTAGGCCAAATTTAAAACCCATTTCCAATTTTCACTGCAAAATTTGACATTTTAAGCAAATTTGGACAATTTTTGCTTCAGATTGAGAAATTTGACTAATTTTCAACAATTGGTAGAAAATTTTTGTTTCCGATTGAGAAAATGCGGCTAATTTTCCAACAAATTTCCAGAAATTTTTGGGGGGAAAAAAACGACCCATGTTCTATACCAAATTGGCCTAAAAAGGGGTCATGATATACCAAAGGCTGAAAATTGACGGTGGTCTGTGGCACGTCCCTTTATGGTCCTTTTTGAGAACCACCCTCCCCGTACTTACCACTTACATTGCTCATGATTTGATCGAGATCTCGATAAAAACATGTGGCAGGTATTTAAAATGCTGCCTTTGTGTACATAGGAGGGGTTAACCTGTAGTTTCTCTTTTCCATAACCTTCTAATTGTCAAGGTCTAAGACCATTATAAATTTGTGAAGTAATCATCTGCTTGAACTAAATTATTTCTGAGTCCATGGTCTGGTCATTTGTGTTAGAACCCCCCCCCCCCCCGGACTTACCCTGTAGTTTCCCTTTTAATAACATTTATTGTCATGTCTAAGACTACTTATAAATTTGTGAAGTAATCACTCTGCTTGAACTAACTTTAATTTCTGAAGTCCATGGTCAACCTCTCTTAGCTCTCTGTGGTGGCATTTACCTCACCAATGACAATCTCCTGTTTGCTTTGTCAACTGTCAACCTATGACTTGTGGTGTTGAAAACCGAGTATGTAAAATGTCAACTTAAATACCAGAATTTACTAAAATAACATCTCAATATAACTCGACCAATATACAACCGATTTCAACCCTCGACATTCAAATTGGCTAATGTTTACCCCACTTATAATACCAGACTAGGTGTTAACACTTTTATCCCATAAAAAAATTGAAAAAGCAAAACAATTTCACATTCAGTAATATGTGACAAGCTACAAGGTTAAATGTAATCATGCAAGTTCCCAAGAAATAAACAGTGGTTTCATTTACCTTGCTTCATAGAAGCAGAGGGTGTTTTGAACTACTCCCATAATACATTGCAATGTGCTATATGTTCTGTACTAAACATATGTCAGTAATTTAGGGCATGTAAAGAATTTTAAGGAGGGCACAAAACCTTTCATTATTAATTCTTTAAAGTACTAGTGTTTTGTGTCAGATTGGTGTAACAGGTAGAGTTTTATGTATTAAAATGGGAATTTTGTGGATCACATGCCAGGATCATGCATGGGATTATTGAGGTGAAATATACCAAACTGATGGCTTGGTGGATGGCTAAATCTGCTCTCTTAGGTAGCTGTTGTGTTCTAAGGCAACTTCATGATTGATTGAAGTGAGAGAATTTGGACTTGTTTCAGTTAACACAGTTCAAGTTTAAAGTACACGCATATTACTATTATTATATGCGCTTTTGGAACCATGGTGGTGAACATTGCAATTCGGGAATGAGACTTGCATAACTTAGCACCATCTTTCACGAGCAACTGGGAATGAGTTTAAAGTTCACTGGTCAATGCACATGGAACTTTAGACACTGGGGACGATATTGGTGTGAAAACATGACAAACTCCCGCTTCGGGCATAACATAACTAATCATCTACCTAATAGCCATGAATTTAATGCCAAGTGGTTATATACAGCTGCAAATGCAATGCCTCTCTCGGCCAGCATTGATAATACAATTGGCTTTCAGCTTTCACACAGCATGCATCTACATTTAGGACACACAATTCACCAGAATCTTTGCCTACCCACACAATTCATGCCAAAAACACAAAAGGACGAACAAAGCCCCAAACGCAACATCGCTCAGAATTTCCAAAACCCACACATAACTTTTCAAAGAATGTCATTACTTGCATACCTGCGAGTTTTCAAAGGATTGGACAAGACATGAGATACTAGTTTATGATGACAAACATTGGTTTCCTACTCTATTTGCTACGTGATGACAATAGCCTATATTATAGCTAAAAACAGTCCTGCACAGATATGAACCCACCAACATAAACTTGGCATACCTTATGACATTGTACACTGACATTAGATAAATGATAAAAAAACAGTCCTGCACAGATATGACCTCAGTCAACATAAACTGGCAATACCTTATACAGTATTTTGTACATAATTCTGAATGGTTTTGTGCTAGTATAATCTAATGGGTCAGGTTATCTGCAAACCGATAGACAGATTAAGCTGTGATCTTGAAAAGGAAATGATCAATATATGCCTTATCAACGCGCCCTAGAAATTAATAACCCTCTGGTTGGATGTAATTGGTGTGTATGTTTGCGTAGTGGATCATACCATGTTATTATTATTCTCAAAACAAATGTCATTTATCACATTGATCACAGCATGGTCATACTTATTAAGATCGCTCCATATTCATCCACTTATTATGATGGAGGGAAGTGATTATGATGGAGGGAATCCGGAAGTTGTCGAAGGGTGGCAATGTTGGAAAAACATGAAAGGATGCAGCTAATTAATATGATTTGGTACTATGAACAGAGTTTCAAATTTGTTGACTGGGCCATATTTGCCCTTTGCAGTGAATATGTCATACCGTAGTTACCGGTTCATGCTGGGTTAGCACACCTTTCAACAAATAATTGAGTTTGTACTGTGATCATTTGGAACGTGGTTCAGAATCCGGTTAGCGTGAGCCGTTGGCCTGGAAAACCCGATCGATTTTGACGTCACCACGCATCAGCGTATTGGGTCACTGGGACTCATCTTACCTGGTGAGCAATCAAGAAGTTGTATGTAATCTAAGGACCACATCTCCCTATCACCAGTCCAATCGTACTGCTTCAAACATCAGTTGGAAAGATCTGACAAGCTTCCTAACAGAATCACATCACCAAGCCATCTGAGGAGCTCAAAAACAACAAGGACAGTCTTTGTTAGCTGAAAGAAAATGTCCTGAAGAGGATGTAATTTGTTCAAAGTTAGATAACTTCTGAATTCTGATAAAGTATAAGCTACCTGATTCAACAGCAATGCAGTACATTTGGGTTTTTTGGTTTACTTGATGTAATTGAATTTATCATGAGACATTAGGACAACATTTTTTGTGTGGAAGTTGGCTTTTATTTGTGTAGATTTATGGGGGTGTATGTAGGGATGTGTACAGGTATGGTGTAGTGGATGGACGGACGGACGGACATGAACGACAGATAGGACAGGACAATAAGATAGACACAGCACCATAACATAGACATTGTTTATGTAGTACGAGCCGGAAAGTTACATAATGGTATATCTGCAAGGCTCAATACCACTAAGGCTTTTTGTTAGCATCATTATCAGTTATATGTTTGGGTTTATCGATATTTTGTTATCATTCTCAGCTTATTATATTCGACGAAACGAAATAAAATGAAACAGGCTCAGTGCACCCAATGGGATTACACGCTTTATTCCGTTATCATACAGTATACTCTGACGGAATAAAGCGTGAATCCAATGGTGCACCGAGCCTATTTTTTGTTTTCTTCTAATTTACTAAGATTCATTCCCAAGATACAAACGTTCTTCTGATGCTTATATAAGCTTAGAGGCACATTAGAGATGGTTCTATTTGCTAGCCTTCAAAAGAAAGATTTTTTGTCAAACAGGACAAAGACCTGATGCTACGGCCTTGCCTCATATCACCCCAAATAACTAGGAGGAAACTTAACCCCCTTCCCCCCCCAATCAATGTACCGAGCACTGTAATTATCAGATGAAAAGTCCTCATTGTTAGTTGTTTTGAAAAACGGCTGCTGAATAATAATATTGCCGCACATGGGCTACATCGTAAAGGTCATCTCTAATATAACTCACAGACTTGCACGGTATTTGTTTATGGTAGGCGTGTCTACTGCAAAGCCTGTCTGTTCGGATAGAATTGATTGTTTTTAGCATGACTGCATCATCAGTTGTAATTTCATGCTGTATGCAGAACATTTCCCTATAATTCCTGAATTGATGCAAACAGCTGAGCTTACACATGTCATAACTTTCACGATTTCTGTGATGCTTTTTATTTTGACCTACCATTGGTTGCCAAATGACTGAAAAGGGAACTAACTATGATTTGGGTAGTACGGGTGTTACAGCAGAACCCAAACTTTTTTCTTTTTCTTTTTTTATGAAAGTACCGTCTTAGAACTGCATTTTTGGACCAATTTATGGTTGTGGGAACTGAATTGGACAAATTAGAGGTGAAGAAAACACAAAATATTTTCCCAAATTGTGTGCTAGAAGCTAAATTTTGTGATTTTGGGGGGCAAAGTAGGGTTTTTAAGAAGCTAGTGAAACTTGAAAAGGAGTCTAAGAACTGAATGAAGAAGAGGCATGAACGGGGCTTGTCCGTCTACAATTTTGGGCAGAGTAGGGTTTTTAAGAGCTAATGCAT
The DNA here is from genome assembly GCA_023653785.1 of Ophioderma brevispina. Classification (NCBI taxonomy): domain Eukaryota; kingdom Metazoa; phylum Echinodermata; class Ophiuroidea; order Amphilepidida; family Ophiodermatidae; genus Ophioderma; species Ophioderma brevispina. Next base: position 20,171 of record JAMKCH010015547.1, read on the forward strand.
ACTTGAACAGGGATCTAAAGAGCTGAAGAAGAGGCACGAAATGGGGTCTTGTCCGCTGTACATAATCGTACCACCCAATTAGGTCAGTGCCCACTTCGATCCCGGAGCCCCGGGAGTAAACCCCGGTTGGAATCAAGCTATAGTTGTTCTAATATAAATTTGGACATAATTTTGCAATTTTTTTTAAATGCTTCAGTACCGTGACTTCTGCAATGTGTCATGACATCAGCTTTTACTTCAAATGGAATAGAGTATGACCACTAACTGATATGCAACCTAAATACTGTTAGTGGAAGCTCAATAATGGTAAGAAAATGTGCTTTGTCACTTGGAGGAAAGTACAGATTTGGTTGACTTGCTTACATCCTTCAAATTGTACCCTTGAGCAGAGCCCTTTTAATATGCAACAAATATAGCGCTAGAAAAATATCCTCTTTTCTTGCAAGTGAAGCACAAGAAAGAGAAGTTCTCCTCCTCCTCCTCCTCCTCATTCATCCTGTCTTGGGAGTTTATTTTATCTTTCTACATGTCACATTACTTTGTCAACACATCCATACAATGTTCAATGACTTTTTATTTTATCTCTCTACCCTTCTCGCATTTACACAATTTGACAGGTTTATACATGAGGCGTCTTGGAACGTTGACTATTCAATTAACCTATACCCTATAATAAAGCCTTGATAACTATACTTTTGTTGGTTTAGTTTCTTAGCCAACCATTTTAAAATAAAATATTTTCATGGTGGTCATGTTTTTTTTCCTTTGTCTTTCTTCGTATTGAGCAAGGGTAAATATTACTAAACATTTCTTACTTGAATGCTAAGTGTGTATGTTGGTTGTTCTTATAATCCATTTCTTTATATTTTTGGCTTATAACAATTCAAGGAGACTTTTAGGAGCAGATATAAATCTCCTAAGAGTTTGGTGGTCACAATAACAATCTGTAACAGAATTTTGGAAGGAATTGAGCAGCTGAATTGAGCAAAAGCCAAGTCTTGGTGAGACCAAGTGTGCAGGTATTGGCCCGGGATGAGCAAATTGCCGCTACTTGTCCCCTCGACCCAAGGGTTATTGAGTAGCTGGTACTTGAAAATTACAATGGTCATTGTAGGTTGATAAGGGTTCTGTGACCGAGAGAGCTATATCCCTACATGCTTTCCCAGGAAGTTGACAATAAGTTCATATTGTGTGTTTAATAGGGGGCCCCTGTGACCAGTGAAACATTTGTTAAGTGTCAGTTTGGCTTAGTGCACTATAATTATATAAATCACTGCATTTTTTAAAAATGTATTCCATGAAGAAAAGAGCAGTCCTTGTTAATTTCTAATTTCTTAGATTTGTTTTTACCCTTACAGAGTCAAAAGGACAATTCCAGAAAGTGCCCCCCCCCATATTTTTTTTTCAAAACCTGGGTTTTTTTAAATAATTAGAATGCTTTTCAATTAAATACACCTGAAGTGAATTAGCTGAAATGCATTTTTATGTAATAGCAAGATTATTTAGTATGTTTCTGTTGTGCATGACAGAAAATTGATTCGGATGCAGCCATTCCTGCGCACACCACTGGAGCAGGCAGGTTCAAAACTTAGTTTTTATTTTTTTTCTATCTGTTTGTCCAAAACACCGTTTTAAAAAATTCTCGGTAGGGTTCTTACAAGTATCAGGTATTCTCCAAAACAATCTCCTCTGTAGCCTTTAAGACTCACATGAGCATGTACAAAGTGTACAAAGTCAGTATATTCTTGATGTGGAATCAAATTGTCACTGAAAGGATTCACAACCTCCCTATCACAAATTCAAAAGCCAAAGGCCCATTTTGATCAATGCATACACCTTGGTGACTATTGTAGTAATCTTTCACTCAAGACAGTAAACCAGCAATGTGTACAAATATAGTACTCACATGATGTGTATCAAATGTGTAAAAAAGTTTAGTATATTTCTTGACTGTTGGAATTCAATTGTCACTGAAAGGATTTCAAACCTCCTACTCAACAAATTCAAAAGCCAAAGGCCCATTTGGACAATGATACACAAAGTGGTGAACCCCTAATGTGGGGCAGGTAAGGTGAGTGGGTCATAAACGTCATCACAAAACAGGGGTGGGGGGGGTGGGGGGGGACCAATAAGTTTAAAAAAAAAAAAAAAAACCCCAAGGGCAAATGGTGGCAAAAAATAATAGGGGGGGGGGGATTTTGATTTATTTGGAAAAAAACACACAGGGGGCGGTTATCCAAAGGTACAAAGTGATATATTCTTCACTGTGGAATCAAATTTGTCACTGAAAGGATTCCAAACCTCCTACTCACAAATTCAAAAGCCAAAGGCCCATTTTTCAATGCATAACACCCAAGTGCGACGATTGTAGTATCTTTTGCTTGAGACAGTAAACCGGCATTGTGTCCAATATAGGATATGAACAATGCTACGACTACAGGCTAAGTTATGACTTGCTGTCAAATGGGCCCCACCGGTACCAGCAAAAGGTGGTGGTGCCTCACAAAATCCATTTTTCTTTTGCTATCGTTCAGTTTCTCTGTGTGTATATGCTTAAAACTGCTCAGGGGGCTTTTTTTTTCAGGAGGGATGTGCAATCTGATTTTCGACTTTGGGGGCATGGGAATGTTTTGTTCCCCAAAGGGTTTTAGGAACTGAATTTTTAAAATTTGCAGGCTTGGGACTGAAATTTGCTGAAATTAGCTCTGAGGCAAAAATTTTTTGCAAAATGGGGTCGTCAAGAATGAATTACATTGAGGGTTTAAGAAGGTGGAGAGATGCAAAAGGGGAGTCTTAGGAGACGCAATCCTGTACCCACTGGACAGGGGTGTGAGAGGCCTGGACAAAAAGCAAGGAAAGGGGGGGGAGCAAAAAAGGAGTAACAATGCCAAAAACAGGCTGAAAATCAAAGAACAAAAGCTAAAATTTGGCACTATACAAATTTCAAATATGAGGAAATCCTCTGAAAATGACGCAATTTCACACCCCTGCACTTCCCAAGGTACGTGCCTCTGGGGAAAACTGTGCCTGAAACATCTCGAATGCCCACACCACTGTTCAGCGAAACTGAACATCTGGTCAAACAAGAGAGTAAGCAACCCACACCTTGTCATGCAAGTTAATGTGCAGACTTTCAATTAGTGCTTAGCCGATGCATTGCTATGACAGAGTGGTGCGGTGAATTGTTTCCACTTACATCAGGGCATGGCAACGCCCTAACTACTTGCCACTTCATTCACTCGTAACAAAGACGACACATGGGCACTGCATGGGGAAGGAATATTATCTAATGCGACACAAGCATTAACACAGTATCAAAATGGGGTATTTCAATTTAAGTCTTTCACAACACCGAGAGAAACTAACTACTTTTAAAGTAGGTAAGTAAAGTCGATCAGAGATTGTTGCATATAATTTTTGTCTATTTATTAAAAATATTCAACAGAACGGAAGATAGTCACCTAAAATGTCCCATTCCAAAGTGTGAGATGAATCGGATTTTCGTTGCCATGCTATCAACATTTGTGTGTAGTATACAGTGCCCCCTAGGATACTGTGTATAACAAAAATGACGGATCCGGAATTTAAACAAAGTTGTGATTTTCTATGGAAGGACTTGCTTTGAGCTTAGTTATTTCAACGTGAGTAGTATATGGGACAAGCAATATGTTACTGCAAAAACCAACCAATTTGTTTGAAAATTGAGGGGCGCCCTCCTCGGGAAAGCTGAGTGGGCCTTTATCCTGAAAAATATTCCCTATATACCCTAATGCCCCATCTGTTTCTAGTCGGGAAGGAGTGATGGAATAAGGGAAAAGGGGAAAGAGAAATGTACAAAATTCAGATTGGTCTTGAACCAAGTCACACCATTGGAGATAGCACGCTACGGTGGCGTCGCGATCGGTAAGCAATTAGGTGCCCATGTGTCTTTGTTTGATGATGTAATCGCTACATCTGGGACTTAGTGCATTTTACTCACTCAGTGCATTAGCGTTTGGTACCATTAGGGTTAATGCTATGAACAAAAACATCGCCAAATGTTGTTATCCTATGGGTCAAGTTAGTATACCTTTGTGCTTTACCATCCAAATAGGTGGACCGATTTACCTCAAAATTTTTAAGCAGTTGTTTTTGATGATATGCTTCCACACGAGGGAGAAAACATAATTCAAATATTGGACCATGATCCAATCACTCACCTTTAAATACTGTATAAGTGGAAATTTCCGCTTACAGATATTTTAGTGATTTTATCAATTTTGCCAAATATGCGAGAATTTAATTTCACGGCATTGACATCAATGCAATACGAATCTATTGGTAAAAGTTATTTTTGCGAGTTTTTATGTTCACTTGCGAAATTCGCGAAAATAAAAACCTCGCAAAAATGTTCACTTATACAGTATACCAATCTGATCTTCAGCCCCTATCTCACATTCAAATGGCAAATCCAAATTATTATTTTTTTATTTAAGCTATATGCGTGGCAACCTTTCATGTGAATTAAAACAAGAAAATACATGCTATATTCATGATTCATGAAGTAAGCCTTTAAAAATAAATCTGCATACTACAGTAAGTTTATGAGTTTACTTAGATAAGCTATACTCAAAAAGGCATTACTTTAATGAAATTTAAATTAATTCTGGGTATGTGCATGTGGTATGTCCATAAGTGACATTAACCTATAAATCAACTAGAAGTGTGTCACATGAACAAAACTCTTTTCAATTTTCTAAATGGTCTAAAGACCAAACGACACAAACAGGAATTGGTCGTGTGTGCAGAAGAAAATCAGTCTGTGAGACAGGAAATTTGCCAATGTATTAGACGCTTCACACCGTATTGCCTTTATCTGTCAAGTTAGTATTAACAGACCCACACAGTATTGTCATCATTTGTCAGCATGTCACAGCAATGTCTCCATCTCCTTTCAATAGCGTGATTACAGATGGGCTGGCGTGAGTTCTGGGAAGAGCCAAGT
>JAMKCH010015548.1:0-55188 GCA_023653785.1 Ophioderma brevispina
AAACATATGGGGTTAAACCCTGTACAAAGGTATGCAGGTGTTCTTCATCCACGATCTTTAGTCTTTAGCACAACTTATTAACATCACGCTAATAAGAATAGTTTCCGCTGGCTGTTGCTTGCGATCACTAAGTTTCTGACGCATTTGGAAGTGGAGGGTGGGCGAAAGAGCAAACCTCTTGAAGTGCAGCTGGTAAAACTTTGCCTCCGACATTAATTATAAAATTGTTCTGTTTACCCATAAGTGCGATGATTTGGGCTTAATAATTTCAGGTGAAGGCTAATGTATATAAAAGCTTTAACCATGCAAAAATATCAATCTAGAGGGCACACTATTTTTCAAATGTGCCAGTGTCCCTTTTAAACCACCTCAGAAGCCCTGAAGCCTCATTAGTGGTTTTTACATCCCACTCCCACTTCTCCTCTCCATCGTCCATGCTCTCTTCAGACTTGGTTTTCTTTAAGCAGTCTACAAATTAAGTATCTTTGTTTTCATAGGCAGCATAATTGAGCATTCCGGCATTTGGAAGTCGCCATCCATTTATAGATTTATTGAGGGCGGCCAGTACATTTTGTGGAATTAGGTGAAAACAGGGAATGCTGCGGAGATTGCCAAATGAAATCTTAATAGAAGAACTTGTTCAGTGCATGCTTGTTGATTTAGTTGATGGGCATAAAGGTGCACATGTGCATACGCCTTCATCTGAGTTTGAACTCCTTCATTGCAACCCCTCATTGTTGCTGCTCCATCAAATGTTTGTGATATAAGTTTCTCTGTTAGATTGTAACATTTGGGGTCTCAATAAATATCTCTGAGCAATCAATAGCTCTTAAACCAGGTATTGCTCTAAACCGTGCTGGTTTTGTAATATTTATCTGTTCTTTAGACGGCCAAAACACAAATTTACTAAATATTTGATTCATAGCAGTAAGCCATGAATGGAACACTTGCGAAGATAAACTGCAAGATATTCTGAACATATCTGCCAAATGCTTGTTTAAAAGCCCTAACCTCAACCTCATAAGACACAGTAAGAACTCGTTCTTACTGTAAAGCTTTCTCTTTGGTCCAAATTTTTTTGGACTTCTGGCAGGGATAGATAGAATCTCGGCGAGAATCCAAGGAATTCAATTCTCGCACGATTCTCGTAAACTGCTTGCGTGTGAACCAATGTTGATTCTCGTCAACTTAGATTCTAACACAGTAGTGGAATTGGTGATTCCCGCAAAATTTATTTTGGGGACATCAAGACTGATTCTCGCACACAGCACGAATTTCTACCCCTGATTTGGAAGTTGGCGTATTTTTGAACATCAATTTTTAGAACCCCTTTCCATCTTCTTTCACCAAACTTGCATACCACAATTATGCAGGTTTTCAAAAACAGCCCGAGAGGCAAGCCTGTATTAGGAAAGAACATTCAGGAATCTTTCTTTAATATTGGTACGTATTATTGACCACTCTTCTGTGTGTACCTCATTGCATACATTGAGTGGTTTATCAACTGATTATTTCTTCTTAGGATCCCCACTTTTTGATTTAAGGGTCCAATGCCAAACATACAGTAATGCAGACAGAACCTAGTTGATAAATGCACGTAGAGGATGTAGATGTTCTTTGACTGGTATAACATTGGCGTTTGTATTGAATTGCATTTTCCATTTTTTCATTTTGCTGATTGAGCAGCCATCCTTCTTGTATGTCCATCCTTTGAAATATCACTTCCAGCATCAAAATCTAATTTAAGAAACCCCTTCCTTGTGATCTTTGAGTCGTCTGTAAAACTGCTCCGGATCTAACTGCCTTGATTTAATCTTTTCAGGTTTACCAAGTTTCAGCTCAGGACAAGGATGGGATGGTGTTGGTATACCATCTACACAATGTTCAGACGACCCACACCCACTCTATGATGTGGTTTGGGCTGAAAGAGTTTTGAGGGAATGTGGCTGGTTCCCGTGAGTGTTCATTTCAAAAGCCCAAACTTCCTGCCTCTGCTGCTATTCATAAGACACTGCTGTATTATTGTCCCCGCCGAACGAGTTCGGAACGGGGACTATGAAAGGAGCAGCGTCCGTTAGTCAGTTCGTCCGTTCGTCGTCCGCCGTCCGTTCGTCCGGCCGTCTGTGAACAAAAAAATGTTAACCTTTGCTTATACCATTTTCTGGAGTTCACGTAACAGGGCGACAATGATGTAATGTGGAAGGAAGAGGGTTGACGACATTCTCGACCTGATTAGATTGTGGCCGTTAAAATATGCTAATAAGTATCTTAATTTGCAAATTTATGAGAATTTTCTGAAAGGCCTTGGTTACAAGTTTTTGGCGTTCCGTCAGGCGTTATAATGATTAAACTTGGTGGATGGAGCGGACTGAAAAGAGTATTACCTGATTAGATTTTGGGGTATTTCGGGGGCATATTGGAGTAGCAAATGAGCTAATTATATGCAAAAATCAGCAGTTAATTGCTGTATTTTTTAAAACTGTACATTGGATACTCAAAATTCCTGCGCGGCATAAATAGCCTATTCATCGAGGCACATCTTTTTGCATTGAAAAAAGTATGTTGATATAGGTGGCTATGGTATGCAAATGAGCTAATAAATATGCAAATTGCTGGCATCTCTGAACGGTTGAAATCGGATAGGCAAATTCCTCACTACATGAGAATACTTTGCTATGGGGAGGGGGTGAGGTTGTTGGGGAGGGCTATTGGCCGGGTGGCGGTCGGGGGGCGCAGGAAGAAGGGGTGGTTGGGGGCGGAGGAGGGGCAGGGGAGGGGGGGGAGACGGGAGCGGAGGGGGGAGGGGGGGAGGGGGGGGGGGGGGGGAGGGTCCGGGGGCGTGGGGAGGGGGCGGGGGTGAGTGAGGGGTGGTGGCGGGAGGGGGGTGGGGAAGGGAGGGGTTGGTGGGGATGGTGCATGTGGGGGGGGTGGTGAAGGGGGGTGGGGAGCGGTGGGGGGGAGGGGGGGAGGGGGTGGGGGAGGGGGGTGAGGGTGGGGAATGAGCTTGAGGGGAGAGGGCAAGAGATGAGGGGGGGGGGGGTGTTGGGGAGGGGAAATGGCGGGTTTGAGGGGAATCGGGGGTTGTGGGGAAAGGGGAGGATGGGTTTAGAGGGTAGGGGGGAGGGTGGGGGTATTAGTGAGGGGCGGTAAGGAGGGGGGGGTGGTGTGGCTGTGGGGGGTGTTGGGATGGGGGGGGGGGGGGGATGAGGGTGGGGTGTTGGGGAGTTGTGGGGTGTTGGGGGAGGGCGTGGGGTTTTGTGGGGGTTGGGGAGGGGGTGGAGTGTTGCGGGTATTGGGGAGGGGGTTGGGTTCGGGGTATGGGTTTAGGTTAGGGGTTGTTGAAGTTGCATTTATCACATGGTAGTGATCGCAACATTCCGCGGGGACCTATTTTACGCATCGCGTAAAATAGAGTTCGCCGTGTTATTTTGGACTGAGCATGTAAACGGTAAAACTTTGGGTTCGTTCGTGTAGTTCCTATCAGGGATGCCCTTCTGCTAGGAGGGATGGCCTAAATGCCTTTTCCTCAACAGAAAGTTGTGATACGTTTCGTTTAGTATAGATCTATCAGCATTTTGTGGGCCGCAGGCTATAGCTGGAGGACCACTAGCAATCCGTGTGCGTGTGTGTGGATGTGTGTGTGTCACTAAAATGTTAGTTTTTTTTAACAAATTGGTGTTAATTTTTTGTTTTCAAATTGACCTCAATTGAAAAGTTGAAGTTCATTGGAACCAAACTTGTGTCATAGGTGCAATTTGGGATCCCTCATATGTGATGAGGTCAAAGGTCTATCTGCCAAGGTCAAAGGTCATGTGAGGTCAATTTGAAAAATAGGCTAAAAATGTAAAATTGACTGCACATTGAAAAGTTTGAGGTTCAATTAGAAACCCAAAAGCTTGTGGCATAGGTGCACCAAGGGATCCTCATATGTGATGAAGTAAACAAGGTCATATGCTAAGGTCAAAGAGCGGCCACAGCTTATATTCTTTATTATAGCGTTGCGCGAAAAGACGAGAAAACTACGCAAAATTTAGTTCCAACTATTGTTGGTGCATAAATATGTAGCCTTTGGCTCATCGCGTGTGGCAAACTATTCACGACGATATCTGTTAGTCATTCAGGGGCCAGTTTTAAATGTTCGAGGGTTGGCTTCGGAATGCCTGACAAGACAGGCTAATGCAGATGCAGGGGTGAAGGAAGTAGGGTGAACGTTTGCTCTTCGTAACTACGTGGGGTCAACTTAATACATGATAGCCACTGCTGAGCTGTCATTTTGTAGTCTTGTCACACTGGAATACTGCTTCTTTGTTTGACTTTAAACTTCCACTTCCCGCAATGCTTCCAACTGTACCATATAGCCAGCCTCCATCTTGATCCTTTGAGCTGTTGACCTACTGGGAGTGGTGTGTCTTAAAGTCTTAGTTGGCGAGTGTTTCAAGTACCCTACGAACTACAGATTGAAATTATATTGGAAGATTACACCATTATAAATCAAAGTATACCAAATCGTATTTCTGCATGTAGTGATTTTGTGTTTACTTTCCAAAGTCTGTAAGTCTTTCTTGGAGATTTTCATTAGCACATCTTAATTTATTCACAATTTCACTGGGGAAGCTTTCTCATAATTTCTGGTCGTGACTCTAAGTTATGAAGCAATTTCTGAATTTTATTGTTTTGTAAACTTCTCTGTAAATTGTGCTGTTTTTCATTCAGTTTTTATTTCTTAGCAGGGAAGTACATTTCATTTTATCAAATGTAGGCCTACTAGTGAGAACTAAGAGCTGAACATTGCAGTGCTTATCCTGATACTGGCAAAGGTTGGTGGGGAAAACCTCTCCCACAGTATGCTTATTTGAAGGGTACTTGGAAGAAGAAGAGGCAAAATAAGGTTTCGAGGGTTGACAATCAAAAGGACGTATCAACACACAGAAAATATTAAAGAAATCTTTTAATTATGCTGTTCATAATAAGTTCATTACTAAAGTTTATATAATGTTTGCTTAATGTTACCGTATAACAAGCTTATGATTGTTTACATTTTGAGTTAATGAAGGCATTTGCTAAGTAGAACAGATAAACATCACATTTCTAAAAAGCAGTATTACATCAGAATTAAAGAAATTCTTTAATATTTCTTTTAGTGTGAGTTACGTCCTCTGATTTTCACCCTCGATATGGAGGCTGCAATGAGAAAGATGGAAGAAGAAGAGATACAGTTATTAAAACAAAAGGCTATCAGTGCGTCAGTGAAGGAGACAATTGAAGAAAGAGGACGAAATGGAAAGAAATAAAAGAAATGTAAAAGCGTTGATTATGAACAAACCACCCCAAAATCAGGCCTAACATTTTACGCCATTTGAGAGAGGGATCTTGGGGAGTGCTGCCTCTATGCTGCTAAATATCTATTGACCACTACATATTACTTTGCTTATTGTAACTAAGGGTTTTAACTTAGCTTTACGTTACATTTCATTTGTGAACTAACCGTTTACAGTACTTGTTTTACTTCTTCCTGATTGCTGTCTTTGATTTGTATGTTTGCCGGCTTTGATGGATTTGACTTGTCATCCTGCTGCCACCTTTTTACTATGTCACATTTTACTCTTCTCTCCTTTTCGGAAAATTTATTTGAATCAGTTATTACAATTATGCCAGATATTTAACTCAACATCTAATTACATCTTTGAACTTTTTTAATGTGTCCCCAATGGTCTCCATTTTCACAATTCTCTCATCACACATCCTGTTAAAAAATTAACTTAGACAAGTAAAATATTTCCACTGGAGTAACTATCTGGATGAACACCTGCTTTTAGAAGGAATTAATCACCCTTGAAGGAGTTCATTATGTCCTGATTTAATAGATTTAATAAAATGTGGGCCCCTGCTCTTGTACGTCTTGTCCATAAAAGAAGAAAACACATGTTTGGCATATCAATATTTAAGGTTTTTCAATGGCCAGTTGGTGTTGGTAATTAAAGTTATAATTATTTCCACTCCAATAAAAGTGGCACTGATTTTTCTAAACTTAATTAGAATATAAAAATAAGCACAAATACTTTAATTAATGAACCTTTTTGAAACCCTTAACTGGGACAAATGCTTTAATTGGTAACAAAACATGGTTCAGAAAATCGACCCGCTCTAGTAGTATGAAAGTTCACTTGTGTACAGTGCCAGGTTTTGCCTACATGTGTTGTTATCATGTTGCATAGTTCTTTGAGCAGGTATATTCAGCGGTGACAAGAAGAAAATTATCTGTTTATGGGAAAATTGATGCATGAGTTGGTTTCTTTCCAACTGAGGTGCAATCCATCTTCACTTTTAAAACAGAAACGAATTGAACAAGAGAAAAATTATTTCATCAAAGTTATATTTTGTCTCCCCTGAACTGGGGTTGTTCGTGGCAGGGCTGTGAGCTAGTAATCACGTTTTCTGTCTGCCCTTCTTTTTTCTGTCTGTCTCTCCCCCCCTCTGTCCGTCCATGTTCACTGCTTGTATGCCATTTATCTGGAGTTCTGTAAGGGCTACAATAATGTAACTTGGTGGAAAGAGTTAAGTGGGTAGATGAGTTATCGACCTGATTAGAATTTGGGCATAAAATATACTAATTATCTAATATGCATAATTTACGAAAATGTTTCCGCAGGGCTTGTGTAAAGTTTTCTGGAGTTTCGTAGGGCGTATAATGATGTAACTTAGTGGAAGGAAGCGGGCTGAAAAGTTCTTGACCTGATTAGATTTTGGGCATATTTCGGGCAAATTAGGTATGCAAATGAGCTAATTAATATGCAAAAATCAGCGTAATTGCTATAATTTTGAAACGGTACATTAGATATGCAAAATTCCTTCGCTGCATGAAAGCCTATCATGGTGCGCTTCTTTTTTGGTCCCCCGCCAACTTTAGTTGGCAAAGGGGGACTATAGAAATGCCCTGCGTGCGTGTGTGTGTGTGCGTGTGTGCGTGCGTCCCACGCAATATCTCTGGATCTAAGCAAGTGTGGGTGTCCATATTTGCAACATAGATGCATCTCAAGTAGGCGTTGGCTGGGATGTAAAGTGGGTCATGTGACATAGGTCAGAGGTCAAATATGGTCAAAATAGGGTCAAATTTGGTCAAAAATAGGATATATTGTTATAACCCTTGTAAACACGATATCTTTTGATCTAAGCAAGTATGGGTGTCCATCTTTGCATCATAGATGTCACCCAAGTAGACGGTGGATGAGTTCGGAGGTGGGGCATGGGTCAAGGTCAAATGCAGTCAAAAATGGGATTAAATTGCTATAAGCATTGGCAATTGTGGCAGGATGATTAAACTTGGTGGGTGTGGTCAACATTCAGTGCCGAAAAATTTGAAGGTCATTTCAACGTCATCCGGGGTCATTCAAGGTCAAATGGGATAATATTGCTTATAACCCTTGTCAAATTTGGTAGGATGACGAAACTTGGTGGTTGTGGTCAACATTCAGTGCCAAAAAATTTGAAGGTCATTTCAAGGTCATGCGGGTCATTCAAGGTCAAATGGAATTAAATTGCAAGAACCCTTGTCAATTGTGGTAGGATGATGAAACTTGGTGGGTGTGGTCAACATTCAGTGCCAAAAATTTTGATGGTCATTTCAAGGTCATGTGGGGTCATCCAAGGTCAAATCCATACACATGGTAGTATGGTCATGAAAACTGATGGGTGTAGTATGCATTCATTGCCGAAAGTCATTTCAAGGTCGTGGGGTTATTCAAGGTCAACTAACTCAACATGTGGAAGGTCATGAAACTTTGTGGATGTGGTCAACATTTCTAAACCGAAAATTGTGAAGGTCATTTCAAGGTCAAGTAGGGTCATCTAAGGTCAAATAACTACAAATATTTTTGTGGTCAATGTAGTCAACATTTGATACCGTCAAATTGCAACTGCTATGGCAGCAGCCTCAGTGGTTTGAGAACCACTTATTCCTCACAATTCTCCCTGTGATATTAAAATTATATTTCCCCCCGTTACTCGCGCGACGGGCCCGGGGGAACCTTTGTGGTCGAGCACCGCCTTTGTTTGAAGTATGTTGAATATATGTGGCTTAGGTAGCAAATGAGCTAATTAAAATGTGTATTTGCTGTAATCTCTGAAACTGTACCTTGGATAGTCAAAATTAATTTGCTACATGAAGCCTACTATGCCATTACATCTTTTGTGTTAACATAATTGGGTCAAAGTTGCATTTGGCATCAAATATGTTGTCTATTTGCATATTTACAAGAAACGGTTGTGTGACGTTGCAGGGTGGTGTTGTGGGTTGGGTGTTGCAGGGTGGTGTTGTATGTTGCAGGTGATGGGGAGGGGTGGGGTGGGGTGTTGGGGAGGGGTTGGGTGTTTCCGGGTTTTGGGAGGGTTGGGGTACTGTGGGTGTTGGGGTGGGGGTGTTACTGGGTTGGGAGTGGTGGGGTGTTGCGGGTGTTGGGGAGGGACTGGGGGGGTGGGCAGGGTTGTTTGGGAGGTGAGGGTTTCGAGAAACCATGAATTTAACACCTCACTACAAACTATTTTGCCATATTCTTAGAGTACATCATATATAGGCTATGCTCACAATTGCAACACGCATAAAATGTTCTGTGGTTTCACACAAAGTTAACAATTTCTAACATAAAACATGTAAAATTAGATGTTTTGTGATTGGACGTGGCACCTTTAAACTGATGTGTACATGTTAATGTGAATTTAGTAATTAAACACATGTGATACCCATCATGTGAATGGGTTATTTTAACACATCCGCTAAATTGTAGAGGTGGCCCCACACCTCCTTTTCTCTAGTATGTGAAGAATAGGTTGGTTTTTGTGTTTTTAGGGTTTTTCTTTAAGAGGCAGGAAGACACATAGGGATCACTTTGTCCCCTGGAGTCTGTTGTTGATGGCTGTTGTTGTTGTCTGTTGATGCCTGCTGTTGTTGTTGTGAAAAAGCAGTGGCGTATACAGGGAGGGGGCTCAGGGGCGCTAGCCCCCCGTCCAATTGACAAAATCCGTGGCAAAATCAGCCTAATTTGGACAAATTTAGTGCACAAAGACAGTCTCAGCCTAGGGGTGAATGAAGGGAACGGCAGGATCTGATCGTAACCTCCCCTTCCACTCCTTTCTATATCCCCTGACAGGGTTACATTTGCTTAATATCCCACACTTTGATGATTAAACCAACTTCATCGTAGATGCAACATGGGATCCCGCATATGCTGAGGACGTCAAAGGTCCCTACCAAGGCAAAGATCATGTGAGGTCAAAGTTTAAGATAGGCTGAAAATGTAAATTGACTATTTGAAAGTTGAAGTTCAATTGAACCAAACTTGAATCATAGGTTCACCATTGGTGTCCCTCATGTTAATGAGGTCAAAGGTCACATGCCCCGGTCAAGCAAATGCGAACCTATACTTACAAACCGCGACGGCAGACGACACATGCGGTCCGAGACTGAGGTATTTTTCACTAATAAAGGAAAAGATGTTGTTAATGTCATTTAAAATTGGCCTTTATCACATCATAATAATATTTACCATCAGCCCGTGGAGAACAGCTGACACATAATCAGACATCTAACTTTGGTTTTTGCAATTCTCAGGAGGCTAGCCATTTCTTTGTTTACTACATGGGGTAACCCTTTTGTAGACGCTCGTGCAAGGATTGTTGGTCCACTTGAAAAACCAATAATCATGTTTTGCTACACTTGTATTTCTGTTAAAAAATCAGAAGGAATTATATCGGTTTTTCAGTAGTTAACAATTAGCAAATAAATTGGTCAAGCTATTAAAGCATGACGTTTCTACATCTCTAAATCAACCGGTTAGTGCCATTTGGTATAAAAAATTTAAAGGTATCCCTTGGCATAATTAGAAAAGTGCACCCTCATAATTGGTTATGGTTGTAGCATTTACTGTCCATGCGCCCGGAGTTGGGGGTATAGGACAAGGTTGAGGTGTTACATTTTCAACAATATTTTTACAACATTTTTTAAGGTCATCCTTTAAAACAAGAAAGGTAGTAACCTGATTTATGTTTCATTCAATAGGAATTTATTTAGCTTTAGAATGACAACAATTTTGTGCTATGTTGATTTTTGGGAGATATAATTTGAATGGGTCAGTGTCAGGGGTGTAGGTGCATACGGAGGAGGTATGTGTTAAAGTAAGGGATTTTTTGATATTTAGTCCTTTTTGCTTATTTTTACCATATCTTGTAACCCATCCATGTATTAAGAGGGTATAATGGCTCATTTTGTTTGGTATTTATGTGACATTCATTTTGGCCCATCAACAGTTTAAGCTCTGATGTTTTGCAATTTTACTACCTTTTTGCATTGTGAGGTAATGGTTTTTCCTATACGAGTTTGCTGTAAATGTGTTGTTATATAGCACTAAAGTGCTAAGTGGCATAACTTTTTACGTAATTATCCTAACCCGGCAAAAGTATACATTTTCAGATAGGTAATTTGATGAGAATACCAATATGCCACCTTTCTTCTGTAGGAGGCTTTATTTTAAAAGTTTTTTGACTGAATGTTGTCCGAAAAGCAAAACATTAAATAATTTTTTGAACACCCTGTAACGTCATGTATGGCACATATTTTCATTGTTACAAGGCCTCATTATTTGAAGGCTTATGATGTCCCTTACACATCTCAAGGAGTTTCAAGGAAACACACAGTAGAATCTCTTTTATTTCTCTGAAATGAACATAATTATTTTACAAAATTTCACTTTTCGCCCCATCGGACACTTGTGGGCACCCTGTATATTAACATAAAAGTTGCATATTTGTCTCCTTACGTTCAGCTTTAGCACCAATATATACTTTTATAGTATCTGAACACATTGATGACTTATCTCCTTTAAGTGTAAAAACATGTAATATTTTGTATTTTTCCAGCACTGTAACACAGTTGGCCCCGCACTCATGGCGCATGACCTTACATGTATGAGCCCACTCACTCAATCACTCTTCACTCGTTCATTCGCTCCTACCCTCCCCATCCCTCCCCTCCCCTCTCCTCCTCTCCCCACTTCCCCCACCCTCCCACCTTCCCATGTGGTATGATGTCATACAAGGCTCTCTCATGAAGTCCACTTTGATTAATGTTTTTTTTTTATTGACAAGTTGAATCATTACATTGAAAGGTATGGCCCGATTGTGCGGTTAAATTTGTCATATTAAGTTTTCACCCTAACCAAAATACATGATGCAATTTTGGGGGTCAATGGGAAAATGCCTACAATATGTTAGACTTATGTTAATCATGAGGTACAACAAAATACTACAAAATTTTTGGTTTAAACCTCAACCCCCCCCCCCCCCAAAAAGATGATGCTAATTGATGGGTTGACTGGACATTTTCAAGATGCTTTCTGTGTACACAATCTTAAAGAAAAAAAATTTTAAATCGAGTTTGTACATATTAAAATGGGTTATCACATATCATTTAGCAAATACCCAGTTTAGATTTTTGGAGGGTTGTACCCGGTTCCATCCCTATTCATTTAGCAATGATCAGGAGACCCACACTATGAAACTATACCACTGAAAAAAATACACTGAAAATCACAGAGTAACGCTGAAAACTCTGAAAAATGTCGGACAAGGAAAAGGAAGTAACACTGAAAATTTTTCAGTCGGGGTCAGAGGTGGTTCAGTTTGTGTTTCAGTGTATTTTCAGTGTTGTATTGTTAACTATAATGAGCATCGACATTGTACTGTAATTACCATAAAATATAGCCAAGTCAACTTATATGGTAATTTTTTTTCAGTGTGATTAGTGCTCCTTCACAGAGATTAACAACATTTTCAGGTGATTATGAAAAGGCTCGTGTTTTTCGTGATCTTCAGTACATTTTCAGTGCGACTAGGAATCCTGAAGCATCGCAGTATATTATAAATGTGCAAAAGGTAATATGGATGTAATTTGCATAGTGAATAACAAAAGGAGCTATTTCAGTGTGGTTTCAGTGTTGAATTTTTTGTATGGGTTTAAGTATATTTCTTCGAATTTTCAGCGATTTTCAGAGTTTTTCAGAGTGCAGAATTTTCAGTGTATTTTCAGTGTTATAGTTTATTGCCCAGTGATAGACGTCAAAATTCATGTTGATCCTGGGGCATTGGGACAATGATTCCAAGCAACAAAGTTTAGGCCCTACAAACCAGGTAATATCTGCAAATATCACACACGGGAAGGAACAAATGGATTTGTAAGAATTTCTCCAAGTATTTAAGAATATATCACTAAAACATTTATGATAAAAATTAGTGTTTGCAATGGGGAAAGTTGAGCCATGGCTCAACTTACCCCTTTTGCAGTGGCTCAACATGCCCCTTGGTAACCATTTTACAAACAAACCAACCCCTTCATGACTTAAGCTTATGAGAATCTCAATTGGTTTCCTGAAATTAAGTTCTTGTATGACACTTTTAGTCAGGGGCGGCGCCAGGGTAAAATCATAGGAGTGGCGAAACATGATGGGGGGGAGCGAAACAGTACAAAATGGACTCATTTTGGTTAAAAACCCCTAATTTTTGCGCAAAACCCTGTTTTTCTTAAATTTTGAAAATCTCAGGGGGGCGGCCGCCACCCCCTGACGCCGCCCCTGCTTTTAGTACATAATGTTGCACCATTGTAGTCTATACCTTTCTTGGAAAATGTAAAGAAATCCAATTTTGTCAAAAAATTACTTAGACCTGCAAAAAAGCTGTTTTGTATTACAATTTTCTTACCATGTGTAACAGTGACACCAGATTTTTTTTGGAGAGGCCTGACTGATATTTTTTAACATAGAGGGCAGTATGAAGTCAAGTGTTTTAATAGTTTGTTTTCCAGGGGGTGGCTCAACTTACCCCCCTCTCCCCTACATAAAAGCTTATTGATTTGTAGAAGTCTTGTTCCCGTGATTGCATCCTTTTCAAAAGCCAACTGCTTCTCTGCTGCCTGTGTCATAGCCACTGCTTTATTATTTATTTTATGGAGTGAACATGTAAATGAGTAAACTTTTGGCTTGTTCGTGTAGTTCCTCTTAGAGATGCCCTTCTCTCTCAGGAGGCGTGCCTTTTCCTCAACCAGAAGTTTGTTAAGTTTAGTTTCAGTACTAGCTCTATCAGCCATTTTCCCAACTATGTTGGTAAATGAATATGTAGCTCTGGCCTCATCGTGTGTGGCAATACTATTCACAACGATATCGCAAAGATCATCCCGGCACTCTACGAAATTTCCGAGGGTGGCTTCGGATGTGCCTGACGATACAGGCTTCATGCAGATGCAGCGGGTGAATGTAGGGTGAATGTTCGCTCTTTGTTACTGCTTGGGGTCAACCTTCATTACAATTGATAGCCACTCCAGCTGTCCTTGTGTAGTCTTGTCACACTGGAATACTGCTTCCTTGTTTGACTTCCACTCCCAGGCAAGCCTCAACTGTAGGCCTACCATATAGCCAGACTCCATCTTCATCCTTGAGCTGTTGACCTACTTGGGAGTGGTGTGTTCTTCAAATCTTTGTTGGCGAGTGTTTCAAGTACCCTATGAACTACAGATTGAATTATATTGGAAGATACACCCTTACTTATAAATCACAGTATACCAATCTTATTTCTGCATTGTAGTGATTTTTTGTGTTTACTTTCCAAAGTCTGTAAGTCTTTCTTGGAGATTTTCATTAGCACACTTTAATTCATTCACAATTTCACTGTGAAGCTTCTCAATAATTTCTTTGACTCAAAGTTGTGTAGCAACTTCTGAATTCTATTGTCTCTTTGTAACTTCTGTAAATTGTGTTCATCATTTGCTGCTTTCAGTCTCTCTTGGATATTTTCAACCATTTTTGCTTTCTCTTTGTTTTTCTCAGCCATTTCAAATCAACGCATTGTGCTTTAAGTCAATTTTCCTTTTCAAGTTTAGCTCTTTGTTTCCCACTAGTTTGAAAGTCACTCTTCGTTTTGTTTATGACTTTTGTGAGCTTCTTTGTTACCATATTTACAGCAAGGATGCTTGGCGTGCAAAAAGGTTGCCTATATCTACCGGAAACTCTGAATCTACTGATGAAAGGGAAGCAAGGGCAATCCTTAAAATTTTGGTTGTGGCATTGTAAAAGCATGATGCTCTCCATTCCTAAACAAGTGTGAACGAAGTTGTTATATAGCCTCCATTTTGTGATTGAAAATAGTATTTTCTCAATTTTATTTGAGAAGAGATTTCTCACAGGAAAAGTACTTTGTTTACTATAAAAGAGAGAAAGGGGAATACCCCTAGTTTGTTTTTGCTAGGTGCACCTGTTTGATTGCACAATAGGGGAAGTGGGGAATTCCCCAAGATATAAACTTAGTAACCGAGTCAACTTGTTTATGCTTTAAGGTTTGAAAGGTATTTCTGACCTAAGGCGTCCACAAGACGTCATAACAGAATGTGCAAAAATACTACTAATTTCATTTTTGTCTAGTTCAATTTTGGTCTTTGAACAGTCCTATAAGTGACAAATTATACTGATTTGCGCGCAGAGCGCATGGAAATTTTACTAATCAAATACAAATTCAATTGATTAATCAAACACTGCAAAAATCAGTTTGGCTTGCTTGACACAGTTAAATTATATTATTTGCCAATTCTGTTCCTGCCTTTTGGACAAGTACTTTCATTTTCATTTCAATTAACTTTGCGACCCCCTTCCTAAGGGCCCTCGACCCCCAGGTTGGGAAACCTTGGTTTAGAGCGAGTTGCTCTGGTAAAGATTTTTTCTTCTCTGAGATGTCTTGCTCATGATGGGTTTAGTTTTACATGTACCAAACAAATTGGCCATTTTTGTGACTTATTGAGTATATGGATGGAATTATTATTAAAGTTTCAATTTTAATGTGGTTACAAGATGTAACTAAGATTTTTATATCACTTAGAAAAATTTTCGAAATTTTCAATTAGAATTTTTATGGGACAGCAGGGATTCAGCAGGGGATGGGTTACAGTGGACAAATTAATGGGAATTAACACTTTGCATGCCATTTGTTGGTTGTACCTATAAGTGGTTTCATCTTCAAGCTCATTGCCCGACTCATCACTAATCCACAGCATCCTTGATGCTCTCCTTTGAATATTTTCAGTATGATGGCAAAGGTTTGATAGTTTTCTTGAGATTTTATAAACAAAAATCAAGGTGCTAAAATCATGCAATGCACCTTTAAATTCAACTTATCATTGACTCGCAATAAGATTAAAACTCTCTGAGTATGCATTTGTAATTCAAGTATGAAATCATAAACCTACCTTAAGTACAGTAGTGTAGCTCTCCAACATGCCCCAGCAAAATTGGTTCTAAATTGGTTGAGTTATTACCGTTGATTACGGTAACAACATAACCGTCTTTGGTGCTGGCCTCATTGCTGGTGACCACCCAGACATCCCTTCTGAGCAAACGGGCTGTTGCCTGAACCACAATGTGGTCAGCCCATGTGTAATTTTCCCAAATTTTGCTAGAAGGGTTTGTAGTTTTTAATGAATAGAATGTAATGTGGTGAATATACTTGTTCGGAATTGCTCCAAAAAACACAGCGGATGGAATTGACACTGTTTTGATGTGTTTCCTTAATTTAAAAACACAATTAAAATTTTGGTTTGATGTTTATGAATGACTAATCATTCAACCACTATACAAAAGTAAACATATTCAAATCCTTCGCCATAAACAATCATACCTATTTTGAACAATTACGTCCGTCGCACTTGGAAGACACCAATCTGATTGCTGTTGCATTTTTTTTTGTTCAGAACATCTCAAAGTGTCATTACATTTTTTTTTAAACAAGAGTCATATGATCAAGTAGCTTTTGGGTTGATGAATGTTGCAAACTTACCAGGTTACGTAAGCTTGTAACTATACTTTTTACGTAATTGTATGTGTGTTGGAACATCTTCCAATTTTAATCCATGCATTTGGTCAACTACAGCATAGAAAAAACAATTCCCATCTGCAGGAACGTCTGCTCTAATCTTCATTCCAAGCGTATCTAGGTTGCCATTAAGGCAGCGCATGTACTTTTCTTTTTCTACTGCTGCCTTACTGGCTTCTTGTATAGAAGCTTGGATTGCTTGTTCCAATTCTGCATCTCCTGCAAGAGAAGATAATAGAGACGACTTATTGCTCCATCGCATATGTATATTAAAGTGACAGCATATTTACATGCGTGAACAAAGGCAGCATATATGGTCATTTTCATTTTTTTTTGTTAACATGCGTATACAACATTATTGCAAGGCCTTAGCTTGTGTTGTCATTAATTATTCAAAGTAACAAGTTTTAACACAAATATTTTAGTTATAACTAATTAGCACTACTCTGCAGGGTCATTCCATGCCAAAACAAAGAGTTCACCATACACTTTGCATGCCATTTGTTGGTTGTACCTATAAGTGGTTTCATCTTCGACTCAACACCATAATCCACAGCATCCTTGATGCTCTCCTCTGAATATTTTCAGTACGATGGCATTCAAGGTTTGATAGTTTGATCATTGACTCACAGTAAGACTAAAACTCTTTGAGTATGCATTTGTAATTCAAGTATGAAATCATAAACCTACCTAAACTACATAGTGGAGTTCTCCAAGATTCCCCAGCAAAATGGGTTCTAAATTGTTTGAGTTACCATTGATTACGGTAACAACATAACCGGCTTTGGTACTCGCCTCATTGCTGGTGACCACCCAGACATCCCTTCTGAGCAAACGGGCTGTTGCCCAGCTGCCTGAACCACAATGTGGTCAGCCCATGTGTAATTTGTTGACAAGTGATCTAAATAATCACTTGATCACACATGGGGTCAGCTTTGTCCTAGAAAATAAATTACAAAGGTTTGCCGGGAGGTTTGCATTGTTGAAAAGAAAAAAGAAGGGCATCTTTATTAAGGGCAGTGGTTAGCCTTGATCAGGGCAGTCTGCTTCGTTGGGCATTTCTTGGAATGTTGCTGAACATCTTACATTTAAGTCAAAATTAACCAAAAATGGGCTTTCAAAACTTCTGAGCACTTGTTTCATTATTGTCAAAATTAATTAAAAAGATAAATGTTCTAAAAATTTGAGCTTTTTGTGACACACTTGACCCGGCCGGAAAAGGGTCTGTTGCAAATTTTTTCATCCATCGCAAAAATGGCAGCATGTTAAGGTACCCTGTGTATATATTTGAATTTCCCCAAGTTTTGCTAGAAGGGTTTGTAATTTTTAATAATAGAAATGTAATGTGGTGAATATACTTGTTCGGAATTGTTCCGAAAAATGAAGCGGATGGAATTGACACTGTTTTTGATGTGTTTCCTTAATTTAAAAACACATTTTAAAATTTGGTTTGATGTTTATGGATGACTATTCATTCAACCACTAAACAAAAGTAAACATATTCAAATCCTTCACCGTAAACAATAGTACCTATTTTTAACAATTACGTTCCGTCGCACTTGGAAGAAAGACGCCCTAAAAATCTGATTGCTGTTGCCTTTTTTTTGTTCAGAACATCTCATCTTTTTTTTGTGGGCCCCCAGCTATAGCTGGCAGGACCACTTAGCAATCCGTTGTGCGTGTGTATGTGTGTGTCTGGATGTATGTGTGTGTCACTAAATTGTTAAGTTTTTTTTAAATCGGCCTCAATTGAAATGTTGAAGTTCAATTGGAACCAAACTTCTGTCATAGGTGCACCATGGTATCCCTCATATGTTGATGAGGTCAAAGTCATTTGCCGAGGTCAAAGGTCATGGAGCGGCCCACAGCTATATTCTTTGAATATAGTGAGTGCGAAAGCCGAGAACCGCGAAATTCTAGTTTTACAGTGTGAGTCAAAAAGAATAGGACCGTGATTGATTATATTTTATCAAAAAACCTTATAGAGCTTGATAAAAAAGTTTTAGATATTCGAAACAAGCATGTTCTTCCGCTCATTAGAAAAAAAGAATCACCGAAAATCCATCATTCCTAACAATTGTTATGCCTGTTTTACCGAAGGAACCCATTTATCCAGCTGTCCACGGAATGCTGAATGCTTTGAATATGTGTGAGTACCTGGGAAGTGACTGGGTCATTGAAATGTACATGCGATGTAAACTCGCGATTTTTCCAAAACAGATTCGCAATGGTCGTGCATAAAATCAATAATAAATACAATAACAAATCTGAAGGTATTTTCAAAACTAACTTGGCATCTTGGTGGAAAGGTATTAGGTATCATGGCCCCTCCATATCCAGATGTACAACAAACTTTAATAGTTGAAACTTACTTGCAGACCCATACTCCGGTTGAGGTTTGGACACATTTTGCCTTGCAGTTCCCGCAAGCAAACCGCACACGTTGCAAACAGGTTATTATAGCATTGGTCAGGAAATTTCACGACTATGGAACCGTCAAGAACCGACAACATGAAGCTTCAGGAAGGAGATGGACTGTCAGGTCCCAAGCTAACATTGCTCGGGTGAGACATGCTCTGAGAATGAAGTATCAGCTCAATTCTTGGGTTCATTCTCAGAGCTTGTCTCACTCGAGCAATGTTAGCTTGGGACCTGGCAGTCCTTCTTCCTGATGCTTCATGTTGTCGGTTCTTTGTGGTTCCATAGTCATGTCAATTTCCGACATGGCTACAATAATCCATATATAGCAAGGTGCACGGTTTGCTTGTGGGGAACTGCAAGGCAAACTGTCTCTGAATGGGCAGGCCTGCAAGTAGGTTTGAACTATAAAATTGTTGTACACCTGGATATGGAGGGGGCCATGATACCTAACACCTTTCGCACCAAGATGTGAAGTTAGTTTTTTGAAAATACCTTCAATTTGTTTAGTTTATTAATTTTGATTTTGTGCAGACCATGCTAATCTGTTTTTGAAACTCACAGGTTTACTATCCTTTACATTTCATGACCCAGTCATTTCCAGGTACTCACACATCTTCAAAGCATTAACATTCCGTGACATTTGTAAATGTGTTCCTTGGCCCAACAGGCAAACAATTGTTAGGAATGTGGATTTTTGGTGATTCTTTTTTTCCAATGACGAAGAACTGCTTGTTTTGAATATCGAACTTTTTTATCAAGCTCAATTAGGTTTTTGATAAATAATAATCAATCCCCGGTCTATTCTTTTTTACTCACACTGTTTTGGGGGCTCAGCTCAGGTTAATCAAGGTGTGTGATGCAATATATATATCGTTGCTATGTTGTACATGCGTACTAGGCAACCGTTCATTGAGCGTAGTGTAGAGTTATCATCAGCTTTTTTGTAGTCCGCCAGCATCACGGCAGGAACACTTTGCAATCCGTTGTTCATGTGTATAATGATGAAAAACTAGAATGTTCTGGTGGAAATGTACACAATGCCAAACGACCTCAGATAGTGGAACCACATAGAACATCAAATGATCAGTTTCCATTTGGTGAATGTAATTTGCAAAAGAATTTTCTAATAATACTCCACCAGACGCCATTGTGCGATCTTTCTGTTTTTGAAAAAAAAAAATCTTCAAAACAATTTTGTCATCAAGCTGGTCCAGCATAGTTTCATTAAGGCAAAACATATATCATATTCATCAACAAAGTTTTCAAATCCTTGGAAAGGAGTTTTGACTTCAGCCTCCCCCCCCACATTTAATAAGCAATAACATATCTTGGATTCTTCCTGCAAAATAACACGGATCATTAACATTACATCTGAGTTCACATTTGATTCTCTTAGTATTTACAAACAAAGTTTACAGAACTAGTTTGTCCTTAGCTCCACACTGTAGCTGAACATCTTCCTGTGTGTTCTTATGCCAATTGCGTATTCCAAGTTTCCTCCTGGATTTTATTGTCGTTGTCTATACCAACTTTGAACAGATGGGTTTCTCAATGACACTCCTCGCTTCTTTCTTCTCATTGACATCATATACAACCTTACCTTCAATGTGTAAGCTTTTGTACTCCTCTACAAGTTTGAGTAGCTTGTATCTTACGGCAGTGTATATCTTCATTCACAAAAATATGCTTGCGGGCATCTGTTTTCAGTTTTTTGCTAGTGTTCTTCATATCTCTTCCTTCACTCTGGTAGTAAGTCGACACAGTCCTTGCTTGCGATTCCCAGCACCAACTGTATGACAAGCGACTAAAGTCTTTCGTTTCAAGATCACACCGATGTCTCCTGCTAGCTTGCATACCATCTCAATCAGCTCAGCAGAATCGTCCTTCATCATTATGTCCATACCCGAGATCCAGAAGCTTTCATGCCTGGATACTGCTCACAATTTGTCAGCCTCATAATGAGCACGAAGAGCTTCCTTTATGCTGTCCACTTTCATGTTCATTTGCTTCCCATATCATTGAAGAAAGTTCCAAGCGGGTTGTGACAATTAGCTAACCCTTGGTCACTAGTGTACCCACCCCTGAATCATCCGACTTGTACGAATCAACTGGCATAATTCTGCAGTTTATTCGTAAAGTCTGCTGAATTCAGGGTGGGCCACTAGGGACCCAGGTCCGCTAATTGCACAACCCCCCACAGCTTTGTTTACAGCATTGAAAAGGGAAATTTTTTATCTTATATCACTGCCTCAGCTACCTTATTTTTTACGCTCAACTTGCTAGTTGCAATGTTTTCAAATCATTGATTGAGTCACTACAAAATCTTTCGCTGATGAAAAATTGACGCATCCCGAGACCCACGTCCATTTTGGATCTCTTTTAATTCAAACCGTGGTTGGACTTCTGTGGGGTACTAGTTAAATTACTTGCACGGCTGACAGATTTGTTCTATAGAGCTTGTTTAAAAAACTGCAGAGTGTATAACAACGACTTCAAGAGCCATTGTTGAGATCACCGTACATGCAAACATAGAGTTACAGAATTACTGTTACTGTTAGAAGTTATGTAAACTTAAAAAGGGATTTAGCAGCGATAATGCGAAGAATCGAAAAAAATGTGGAAATGCATGTTTTAAAACAATAAACAGGGATAAGTGTTTACAATTCCATAAAATTGCTTTAATATAGAAAAAAACACCAAATAGTGAAAAAATGAGTATTTGAGGAAATCTGTCATATAAAACCGTCTCCCGCAATAGACATAGAGCTAGGCATCTCAAACATCTGCACTAAATAGCTGATTGGTGGTTACACGCATACAGAATAAACAAAGATCACAAATGTTTGTGTTTCGGTCAAACTGTATTTGATCATGGTGCACAATATCATGCTGAAAGTCTGTGATTTTCAACCGGGAAAGGGTTTTTTGATCTCAAAGTCGGAACTTTGAGTACGCACGTATAAAATTACAGAATCTGAAAAAAGTACTCTCTGCTTGTCGTTAATACGCAGATTTTAGCCAACCACTTATAGGTTATGTTCGCACATCCCATGCCAGTAACAAAAATATAAAAATAAATGAATTTTGATGATTTTTTCATGTTTCGGATTAGCAATCGCTGCTAATGCCCTTTAATAGGTCCATGTCACTTCACGATCGCTTCACCAACTCTTCTTGCCAAAAGTGAAAGTGTAAAATGTATTAAAACCGGTGGATAAAAAGATGGCGCTTGGATGATTGATTTGGTGGGGGATTTTGACGTTATTTGCTGAGTGATTAGATTATGCTGTACCTTGTGCCATATGCCACAACCTTCCTACTTACTATAAAATTTGATATCAACTGAACCGTGGCCTAAGTCTAGTAATGTGTGCCTATCTCACGTGCACATCATTCGATCTACTCTGAAAGAAAAATCGTACTGTTTTCTGTCCCGTAAACGGGCAGAAATTGCACCACAGTATCCTATGGGGCATCGGGAGTACACACATTTGCTCATAACATTAAAATGCTTCTTCAGAAACAACTGAAATTTTTGGAAATAAACTTTTCTCTAGGACATCCTAGTAACTTAACCAAAAATGAAGGGTGCTAGGTATCACTGAATGCCTCTTAATACTAAGTTGTAACATCCAAACCACCCAAACCAAATTAAAAAATCAAGACTCTTCTGTATGTTTTTGCAACATTGGGGGTAATCGGGTGGTATATCGCACATAATATTAATAGGTTATCAACAAGGAACATGATCAGTTAGTGGAGCGGTTTGGCTGCAAAATTTTGTCGACAACCCCCTCCCCCCTCGTAAACAACAAAATTCACCCTTCTATTTCGAAAGATAGTGTTACAGGCCCAAAGAATTAGCAATGATTTATTCACTTAGAGCACAATAGTCATAAATTAGCCTAAAATAGTATAAATTAGTCTAAGTACATACATATGGGATATCCCTGGTTTGTGTGCATACTGTGTGTTCTGTAGCAATTAGAATTCAAGAGAACCGCGGAGACTGTCTGGAATTTACTGAGACTAGGAGATCAGACAGCCTACCCTCAAGGGTGATATGTGTCTGGCTATAGATGGCGCCCAACTGTATCTACAGGCACAGTGCTTGTGTTTGTTGGTGAATGGCTATAACATTTCTAATATGGGAACATTGGAGCTGCATATCCAAAGTTATGATGTATGGACCTATAATTTAGTCACATGACTCTATAGAGAAGGACCGAGATCCTTCTAGTATCGTTTGAGAGGATATATAAGCCCTGGTGAGAGAAGATTGAGCATAGTATCACAACATCATTACTCCAAGGAGAGTTTAATACAATCTTGCTCCAGTTATTAGCAGAGTTTCCAAGTTGACAGTGACAGTAATCAAACAGTCAAGTTACTAATCTTCCATATAGACATTGTCATAGTAGTCCTCAGCACCAGCAGTTTTCCTCGATTGTGTAGCCGGGTTCGGTTTTTTGTATCCCGTGGGCCTCTGAGTTAATCCAAGGATAAACAGCACAAGCACTTTTGGACTTTAATATTTAGTCGACCGTCCGTAGCATCGGGGTCATTAGGAAGTGGTTTTCTTGCAGTAAGAAAGTCTGCGCCGTGGCCGTCCCAATTGGAAATTGGAGTTTGCGCTGGAATATTCGCCCGGACTCTTTGCAAGTTCGGCATCTTTATAGTAATCTTGCAGCAGCCCACGTCCCCACCCAGTTAGTACGTTTAGTAGTTCATAATTAACAACTTTATTAATAGATTTGATCTTTGATTCTTGGATACCTAATCGATTGTTTGAATGGAGATTGATTAAACCCACACATTAAAATAAATACTTTGTTATAAAATTTGTAATCAAGTTCACATTTATTGTCCTATTATTCAGTAGTTTGAATCCGTAGTTTGAGGTGATTTTGGCCTTGGTCAGGTGGACCGTACAATAGTTATAAATAATTTTTAAAAAGATGGTTTGTGGTCAAACACTTTGGTGCAGGGGTGTTTTTGTGTCAAAAAAAAATCATGTTTTGGTTAGCTAAAAACTTAAGAAAATCAGAATTTATAAGTCAAACCTTTTCAATTTTTAAATAAATTTTAATCATGATGCATACTAATCAATCTTACCATTATATAATCGATTTTTTTTATACATATATAAAGGTCTAGATTTAGCCCTCCAAATACTTTTTTTTCTAAAAAAACATCCTTTTTATCACTTGTCACACAACAATATTACCTGAACCCTTTATGCAATGTATAAAACCTATATATCAATAAACAAAAAGGAATACCATAAACAATAAGATTTGTAATAATTCGCTTATTTTGCAGCCCAACATGCATTTTTTGGCCTAGAAATCCTACCCTGCCACCAAGTATTTCAACCACAACCTTCTTTTTCTTAATCCATAATATTTATCCGTTCAAAATAAAGGGGTTGTGTTTGTTGTACCCCGATGGGAGGGGTACTCGAAACTAGAGCACGTTTTCAAGCCCTTCCGCTCGTTAATATATATTTGTAGAGACATACTGTGATCCATCCCTGGAATCACGTTCAATGCTAAAAACCTTTGTACACAAGAATTTTTTTTCCATTTACTGAAAACAAGGATGTATAGCCTGTTAGATTAACTCTTTGCATGCTGGCATTCTGTATAAGTATAATGCATACGTCCTTAACGGTAGTGGCATTTGAGATGGCTTTCCAGATATCGTAGGTCAGTTGGGATGTCATCTAAAACATGAACAACAAAGTCTAGGTCTTCTTTGGACTCATTGAATGTATTTTTCATGCTGATTCTGCTTTGGCTCATTAAAAATAATAATTTTGAAATGTTATAACAAGAAAAGACAATTTATCTCCCGGGGGGCCACTTCTCAATGACACAGGGGGTATAATCCGTGTCCAAGCAGTCCAAAGAACCCTAAATACGTATTTTCGAAGCTTGAATTTCACCCCTAAACACGTATTAGCACGCAATTAGCTACCCTAAGCAATACTATGAATGGAATTTGCGCCCCTAAACAACTATCAGTAGCGCAATTCTTCCATCCCCTAACCAACTTATTTGTCTTTCTTCTCCCTACCCTAAGCACGTAATTGATGCTATTATTAGCCCCTTTATTACTAAAAACCCAAACATATTCTTTTAGACACCAGAGAGGCTTGTCCTTAACTTGGTTTCATCAGAAATATCTGGGGAAAGTTAATTTTGCAGCCAGGATATGTATCCGAGGAAAGGGGAATGCATTTTGAGCACCAGGGCGTTATCCGACACTTCTCAGGACGGCGGCACTATACTAGCATGACTAGTCTAAAAAAAAGTCCGACTATAGGCTGCTTATAGCGGCCATTGCGCTGCATGCAATCTTCACGTTCCAAAAACGCACATGTTCATGCGAATTTGATAGAAATAATTTGAAATTTGTAAGTGAGTTACTATAGCAAATATAGGTATGATAAATGGGCTTATGAAAAGTAAAACGACTTGAGGGGTTAAAGTTTTTCACAGAGATTCATATAGTAAGTGCGCCTGGAGGGGTGCCCCCCGCTCTCTCTCTCTCGCGAAGCGTGGAACCCTGCCAGCCTGTTTGCTTTCCGAAATACATTTTCTCATGCAAATTTGATAAAAAAAACAATTTGATATTTTAAGTGTTTGACTTTAAAATGCACATACGGCCAATGATCGATGTAATAAACACTAAATATAGTTCATGCATGTAAAGTTTTATTTGAACGAATCATAAAATTAAAGTGTTCATGATAGTTCGGAAGCGGGCACGGGTGGGGCGTCGCGGAAACCTTGAGGTATTTAGTTTTCAAAGACATTTCCTATGGGTCTAAAGGATCCGGGAGAATTCGCATTTAGAGAACGTTATTTCGGCACTATTTCCCTGCATTTGCAGCGCAGCGAAATAAAAAATTTGCCGAAAATTGCCGAATCCCCCGCCACTTATGCCCCCAAAATATGTCCAAAAGTTAAATAAATACATAAAAAACTAATAATTTAAAATTTTTAAATGAGTTTTATTGCTTTAAACAATTGTCCGTTCCATGATGGGTAATGCTTCAACATTGGGTCTAGCGACAATCGGGCAATCACAAAAGGGTTGTCATTTCTCAATCTCAAACCAATAGCATGTACTAAAAATCTGTTTTGGAAATTTTTAGGGATTTGAAGCACAGGTTGAAGGCAAGTACAGATTTCCGGAACACTTTTAAAGAAAATTTTATCTGAAATGAATATGGACCCTAAATGCGTTAGTCCTCATTTATAAAATATACCCTTTTTCTTGATTTTTGGTGATTTTTAGACCCTTTCCCACGTTACGTTCGTAACGGTTGCCTGATCCCTTGAAAAAACTCCCCTTTTACGTGGATTCTTGGACAAGGATGTACCCCCCTTTTCTATGAGATGAATCCCCCCGGGATTATCTTGAGCGAGTATACTCGCTGTCCGCATGCATCGAGTTACACCCACAGCTCTTCCTGATCATGCGTTATTTTGGATAGGGCATCTGCTGCTCCTTGTCTGCTTTGGAATAATACACATCTTGGCAAGGAATAAAGTCTCTTAAGTCTTTATTTTGTAGGTTTTGCATTATCTTTGTGAAAATCTGAGAAAGGAGTATAAGCCTAGGAATATTTTTGTCAAACCATTTGCCAGTAGCTTGCATGTGCTTATATGGTCCAATGTACATTTTTTTTCCTGACAAAAGACAAAGTGAGCCAATTGCACAGAGGCAACACACTAAATCTGATTAACTATTTGCTCAGGTGGTTTTAGTTTCCATGTACTTTTTTGTTTACACAATTATACCCCTCTGTTTTTAAAAAGTGGTACCTC
Source organism: Ophioderma brevispina (assembly GCA_023653785.1). Taxonomy (NCBI): domain Eukaryota; kingdom Metazoa; phylum Echinodermata; class Ophiuroidea; order Amphilepidida; family Ophiodermatidae; genus Ophioderma; species Ophioderma brevispina. The sequence goes on from JAMKCH010015548.1 coordinate 26,157, forward strand.
ATGGAAATGAAGTAAATATTACTCCTGATCTTGGAAATATAGAACTTTTTGAAGAAATATACAGAAGAAGATACGTTCAGCCAGAATACTTTTGCACGAAATAAAAAACTACATAACAGGAAGATAACTAAAGGAATTTATTGGCATAAATCTATCGGCACTATATTATGAATATCCCTAAATAAGAGTACCGATGTTTTTCATGGTCAATGGAGAATTCCTTGCGAAAAAAATCAGATTTCCGACAAATGTCACGACTGTACAAAAATCTGGAAGCTGCCCACTTTTTCCCATGTTAATTTACAACGCCCGCACGCAATACCAAAAAAGAAGCCAGCGAAATATATCATCGCTTGCTTTCTGTTTCGGTATTGCGTGCGTCGGTTGTAAACATAGCACAGGAATAAAATGGCAGCTTCCATGATTGTTGTCACTCGTGACATTTGACGGAATAAGTCTGGATTTTTTTTCACAAGGAATACTCCATGACCATGAAACCATCTGGTAATGTATATTTAGGGATATTTCCATTATATTGTGCGATAGATTTATGCCAATAAAATTCCTTTAAAACAGCCAAAAGTAACGAAATGAAAAAGGTTCTCTCTGGTAGGGGTGAATTTGGGCCATTATGTAATTTACAACAGTACTAGGTGTCTTTGTTCTCCTTTAATAATAGGGTGGGCTTAAAATGTATGAGTTTAAGTCATTTTTGTCCTACACTCTTAGATGCAGCTAGCTTGATCCCCCTGCGCATTGTTGACAACCAATTTTGTTCAAATCGGTCAAAAAATGAGAGGTCCGCCCAAAAATCCAAATTTGAGGGGGGGTCCTGAAGGGGGTCTGAAATGATAAATGTGTCAGTCACTGGAATTACTCCACTTTGAGGCAATTTAGGGTTATTTTTATGTTTTTGAGGTCAAGTAATCCATTTTGAGTAATTTCTCAGATTTTGATTTCTTTTCATAAAATTAGCCATTTTATGTAAATTAAGCCACGAGGGCGCTTTGGGCCGGCCACCCCCTAACCTTACCCATTTTTGAGATATTTTTTCTGTGCAGATGAAGATAAGCGTATAACGAATATTCTGAAATTTCAGCACAATAGCTCTTTTTCCTTTGGTCAAGTGCCATTTTTTAGGTCGCCGATAGGAAAGACCTTATGCAGCATGACCGTGTGGCGTCTGCGTCGTCGGGCGTGAGCATTTCTTGTGAACATAATATCTGGAGATCTATATGTCACACAGGCTGAAACTTGGTGGAAGGGTGCGGGGCTACAGAATCTCGAAACCTGAAATTAGATTTACATCAGTATATATGCATTCTAAGTAGCTATTTTGCATACTTAAGTGCAATTTTTTACCTATTTTCATGATTTTCATTGACACTTTTTGTGAACAAAATATCTGGAGATCCGTAGGTCCATACCGGGCTGAAACTTGGTGGAGGGTGCGGGGCTACAGATTCTCGAACTGATTCGATTTACAAACGTATATATAATGCAGTGTAAGTACCTAATTTGGCATAATTAATGAGCATATTTTGACCTTTTTTTCATATTGTTTCATTTCCTTTCATTGACACTTGTGACAAAATACTGGGAGATCTGTTACGTCACACAGGGCTGAAACGTGGTGGCTCGAACTGATTTGATGTGTTTATGGGGGTGTGGTTCTTGGAGTATGGGGGTTTGCCCCGGGTATGGGGTGTGGTCTGTGGTGTTGCCGTGGGTATGGTCCAGGGGGGGGGTTTGTGTGGTCTGTGTGTGTGTGTGCTGTGTTTGTATGGGTTTGTGGTCAGTGGTATGGGGTGTGGTCAGGGGTTGGGGGTGGTCAGGGGTAATGAGGTGTGGTCAGGGTATGAGGATGTGGTCCAGGGGTATGGGATTGTGGTCAGGCGGTATAGGTGTGGTCAGGTAATGGGGTGGTGGTCAGGGGTATGGGGAGTGGTCTGGGCAGTATGGGTTGTGGTCTGGTGATGGGGTTGTGGTCTGTTGGTATGGGGTTTGTGGTCCTTGGGTTGTGTCTGGCGGTATGGGGTTGTGGTCTGGCGGTATGGGGTTGTGGTCTGGCGGATGGGGTTGTGTCTGCGGTTGGGGTTTGTGGGTGTTGGGTGTGGTCTGTGGTTTGGGGGTATGGCTGTGGGTGTTTGGTTTGGTCTGTGTGTGTTGGGTGTGGTCCTGTGGGTGTGGTTTGTTCCTTGTTTGTGTTGGGTTTGGTCTGTGGGTGTTTGGGTGTGGTCTGTGGGTGTTTGGTGTGGTCCGTGGTGTTGGGTATGGCCGGGGTATTACATAGGGCTGACACTTGTGATGGTGCTGTGTGTGGTCCAGTGATATGGGTTTGGTCTTCTATGGTTCGAGAAGCATATCGGACGACCTATTTTGGACCGCTGTCCCCTATTTTTAATATTTGGCAATGTCTCTATTGAAAACATAGGGTTTGCAAAAGTTCGTTGACCTACACACAAACCATGGCACAAAATTGCGTAAGATGTATTCCAATAACTGCCTGCCACAAGCGAAACCGTTTCCGTTTATAAAGAGCTCAAATTTCGAGTAGGGTAACGATCAATTATTAACCTTTAGGATAAGTTTTTAATGATTGCAATAAGAATGGGCCGCATGTACCATTTTAATGCAAAGCGCCCTAAATAGCCGATTTAAACGAACACTGGCAATTTTAACGAACGCGGGTAGCCTCTGAACCTGCTGGAAATTTTACAAACTGGATTCTTTTTGACCCAAATACATGGTTTAGATCCAAATGGCTTAAAATTCATATCATTCAGTCATTGAACACTTTATGCATTTTCAACCCTCTTCAGAACCCCCTCCAACCAAACCTTTAAAATCACGTTTTTTTGGGGGCGGCACCTTCTCATTTTTTGACCTAAAAAAAAATAAAAAAAATAAAAAACCAATGGGGGGGGGCCAAAGACTAGCACCTCTCTTTTTCTCACTCTTTGTGTAAAATGCTCAGGGGATAAAGCTGGCACAATAGAGTTAGACACAAAATGATCTGAAATATCATAATTTTTCTCCCCCTGAATAGCCCACCTCTATTTTATAAGAAACATTTTCGATACCATTTTTAGTTAACCCTGAATGGGTCAGAGAGTCTAATATTCAGAGGATAAATTTGATTCCACTTTTAAAGCATTCAAATCAGGTTCCCACTAGGTTTTTAACTTGAAGTCCGCCGGACCCCATAATTTCCAAATGTTCAAAATTATCTGGTCCAGTTGAATATCTTGTTGTCCGGCAGACCAGCCTTCCAATGTTTATTAGATCTGCTCCTGATTCAGGACTTCTCTGAGGCGTAAGATTTCCGATTTCTACTGTGCCTTGGGTAAAATTTTGAGATACCACGTTTCCTTATTTTAATGTCAACAAGTTGGTTTTCTTCTTCGTCAAACAATACAAATAGTTTAAATAGCCATTAAAATTGTGTAATTTGGTTTTTCCCACATAAGCACTATTTTGAATGCGCATTTAGCAGAAGTATGTCCATACACTTTTGCTTTTGAACATATATATTTGCCTTTCAATATTTGTGCTCAGTGACCTCATTTGGTTACTTACTCAATCTGTATTGTTTATGGTGGTCCCAATTGAAATTCCCTGTCCTGTCATTTGACGCCAAATCCTACTAAGCGGGAACCCCCCCGATTAATTGTATTTGCCCATATGAATTGTCAAGCTCAGAGGGCTTTGGAATCAATTCCCATTAATGATGCACTAGCAATGTTCCTAATACTATACTGATTACTTTGTGCGCTAAAAAATTACTTTAGTCAGGGGTTTTTTTGTGTTGAGAATAGATTTTTCTGGGTCACATGACCCTATTAAGGTGAAATTTCCAAAACAACCCTCTGGTAAAAACTCTTGTAACCTGCATAGACAAAAGCTCTTGTTAATGACATTGAATAAAGACAAGGATAACCCGAATATTGATTTGTGGTTTATTTGCCTCATTTGGGACCGAGTTTTGCACATAAAAGGCATTTGGAAAACTGCCACACAGGTCTATACATGCATTTGTGAGATTGTATGAAGTAATCTATTGGTGCACAATATTACTTTGTACTTCACTGACAAAGAATTGTTCTTGGTTTTCTGTAATCAAGTTTGAGCAAAATGTACAATACCCTTTTGCACTACTCCATTCTGTTAAAATCGCATGATACTGAGTTATACAAAGGGTATGTAATTATGCCCAAATTAAAGGTGCAACCGAGATTAGTTCCTCTATATTTTCTTTGATAATGTGGTGATTTCATATAGATTAGGCACTCAATAGACCTACCGTTTCCTTTTCTTTTATTGGGTTACCAAATAACTTAAATAGACAACAAAAGGCAATTTGTATATATTTCAATATAACAGCTGAATTTTGTATTTGCTCCATAATACGAAATTTCACAATGTTTATACCAAAGAAAGAGTTTTCATCATTAATCCTTACAGATGGGAATATTTTTAATATAAAGCTTTACCACCAGTTCCCAAATCAAAATTTTTCAGGACCCGTATTTGAAACCTCTTGTTGCCCCTTTAATGTCAAAAGTACAAACCTTGGCAAACTAAAATAAGGGCATAGCATCAATTAGCATACATTCCATTAAATGAGGTTCCATTCAAAGGCCATTTTCCTCAAACTAACAATGAAAGGACAATTAAATACCAATAAGTGCTTGAAAGTCACTGATCTCTATACAATGGGTATTGGCTACACCAACAGATCGTGAAGCAAAACCGGCAGACGTTCTTGATCTACCAGTAACATAGCATTCCATAGACACGCGTTCAACAGAAGTTGGCTCTCGAGTGCCTGTTTTTTAGGGGCATGCCATCCCATACGTGCACAACTTACTCCAAAATACAAGTAGACATAACCAATTCAGTGAACTCAGTTAGATGGGCTTATCCCTATTTTAAATGGAACACTTTTGTTTATGATCATAGCGCTTATCCACCTGCTGGCTCCTTTTCTATATTAACCAAATGTTGCCGGTCAGTGGTGTGGAAGTACGGGCCAGGTTTCCATTCCATGTATAAGATCAGTGCTTTAAAATTAACTTGTTGGTTCTGCTGACATTCATCCCATAGATTTTTTGTTATTTTCACAACTTCATGCAAGCCACATTTCCAGCAAATCTGCTCAACCACTCCCGATTCCAGAACAAAATAACATATGAATGCTGATTCCATATCCAAGGACAATTCCTACTTCGGATGTAACCGAATGATTCATTTCCAATCCCTACACAGTAGTTTTCCCCTAATATTAGATTATATCCTCCCCACTAAAATACAACCGGGTGTCCCAATAAATGCAATCCCTTCGCAGTCGGTGCTATAATTTCAAAATTACTGAGAATTATTCGAATTTTTTATAACAGATTCCGTGAATGATGACCTTTGTTTTCGTACATCCTGACCATTTTTGTCTGATACGGTTTCACTAGTTTTTGAAAACAGGCTATTTTGTAACCCACGTCAATTGGTAAGTACCCTAAGAGAAAAAAAAAAAAAGTAGGTGTTGAATTTTATACAAAAATGCCAATTTGAAAGTAACTCTCCAAACAAACATAAGAGCCCACCTCAGGGCTACATTTTTTAAGATATAAAAAGGCTTGTGCATAAAAAAAAACCTAGAGTTAGAGGATAAGCAAGCAATTTTGCTAAACCCAAGCATACAAAATAAACTCTAGGTATCTTGTTACCAGTAATGGAGGTGCCCTAAACAAGCCGGGAAGTGGTGGCTTGACATCCATTATGAAAGTGACCAAAAAACCATATTTTATTTCCCATATGACTTTCTGTGGGTGTGCACACAAAGTGACCATAACTGCTGCAATTTGTGGGAAAAGCCTGGAAAATTTCTCAAATACTTCATTTTTGGTGTATTTTTCCCCCTTTCATTAAAGTAGTTTGAATTGTACACTGTCCTTATATTATGATCAATATACTAAGTTCCACATTTTTATCTTCATGCATTATTGCTGTGTTATCCTTTAAAAATAAAATTTGCACTAACTGACTAGTTAAATGACTTTGCTGGCATATGTATTCTTTGACGTTATTAATACCATCAAGGAGTTCTAAAGATTTGAGAAATAGCCTGAACAGGCACCAATCTCCTGACAAACCAAGAAGCAAATTTATGGTAATGTTTATGGCACGAGTGCATTAGCCCCTCCCAAGTTTTTCAATAATAGCTCAAAAAAGAGGCAACTTTAGGCACTCACAACATTTGCAATTGTTTGCTTCTAGGGAAAAAATGTACAAACATTGCACGTTTGACCACCAAAGTGGCTACCACGGCAAAATCCTTTTTGTCAGGCCGGGAAAAAAGGTGGAAATCGGGAAGCGCTTCCCGGGAATCTTCCCGAGTCGCGGAAATGTTCATCAGGTGATCAAATAAAAATGAGCAAAAACTGAATTTCCAGGGCTAACATTGACAAGAAACATTCCCAAGCACTAATGCAACTATGTGGGACCAAATTGTGATCAATTTATCATTATGAAACAGTAAGGAAATGACTTTCTAAAATCAATTATCTCCGAACTTTTCAACAAAGTCAGCAAAATATCCAAACAAGGGTATTGAAATTAACGGCATCATCCTGTAATACCAAAGTTTCATTGAAAAGTGTTTTGATCATATCTAAATTAACCGTTATCTGATTCTGTGGTTTTGTATTTGGTGGCACGTGGGTCGTACTGTGGGTGCCAGCCTGTTTTACAATCTGGAAAATGTGAAAATAGCAAATTACGGTTCACCCCTTTCCCGACCTCGTATAGGGCTCAAATTTAAGTGTGGTCACAGATTTTTCAAAAAATGTTGCCAAATTGAATAAATTATTTATATTTTACTAAATTAGGGTTGTAGGGATTTTGAATTTTAAGATTTGTGGAGTCATTTTGCCATAAGATAAACATTTTTCCTTATACCCAAGGCTACTGGAAACAAAGTTTTAATTTAAGCTCTTTTACATACAAATAGCATCACCCCCACAACATTAAATCCCGCAGGATGCTCCCCTGGTTCTTTCAGGGGTGGATTAAACAAAAAAAGTCAACAATTGACTCCCCTGCAGACAACCCCCCCCCCGCACTACATGTCGCGGGAACTCGGCTATGATCGGAGTTCCTCCAGGGAAAAAAACATTTTTTTTTCCAGCCCTGTTTTTTTTGTCTTTTAATGAGTCAGTGGTTTTATCTACTATGCATGTTACCGTAAGTGAAACAAAGCCGAACATTTCATTTGTGGTCAACATTTTCTGTTTTTAAGGTTAAAAAATCCCACTTCTAATTCACATTTGACTAAATTATTTTGTAAACTCGCACAACTTCAATATTTTGATTTTTTTTTTAGGAAAGATGCAAACATTAGTAATAGCTTGAAGTGCTTATAGTTAACCAAATTTCCATTTTCTTTGAGTTACGTTGAAAAGCTTGTAACATAGTTGAACCTTGTTGTTTGAGTCTTAGAGTACTCATTGTAGCTACAAACTTCTAATTATTTAAATTGCAATTAATATGTGATGTGATCTGGTAAACTTCCGCCACATGCCGCATAGGACATTTTTGAAAAAATCCAGAAAATAGCTTAACATTGTTATATTGTACTTTATTTTTTGTCAGATTGTATAAGGCATAACTTTTGATGTGTGGTACAAGAAGAAAGCAGTAAACAGTTATGGAACTTAATATTTCAAACTCTGGCAGTGATAGTAAAACCTCAAAATATAAATTGGCCCACCATGTGGGGGATTTTTCCCCAATCGCATCACTATACTAAAACCCAAGCCTTCTCCCTCTTTGACTGAGACCGATTATCTGGACGGCAATGACACACTGCTTTCCCTATCATTTGAAGACAAAATATGGTTTGGGTCCATTATTCCTTGTGTGACATTTTTTCACCTTGTAAATGCAATTTCTACTTTTGTCAGATCAAAGAAAGCACCTAGAATAAATTAGATACACATATATGCAAAATAACTTGTGGCAATGTTTTGTTATACGTCCACATCACTGGGATGCTTACATTATTTTGCAAGTCACTCGGTGTACCGTCGGCACACAATTCTACATACAAAAAGTTTCCTCATACCATACACATTTTTAAGGACACAGCAAAAAGTTCTCCATTTATTTTGTTTTTCCTCCCTTTTTCTTCTTTTCTGCTTCTATCTGAGCTTTTTCCCCCCTTTTCTTCGTGTTCTTTGATGAGAACTTCTATTCATCATCTGGTAGATCTGATCCTTGGTTTTTGGTTGTGTCACCATCCTTGTTAAGTAGCAATCTCAACTGAAACAGACAAAAGATGGTTTCTCTCCAAGCAGTTAACGGGATTATGTCAACAATTTATTTAAGCAATAATGCACATTTTTAGAAAATGCCCCCCATTTTCAAAAGTTGATATTTGGCAGCAGTTGACTTGGTTATTGTCTAGGAACCTATACCTCCGAACGAGAATGCTAAGACATGCGTATTATCATAAAATAATCGAGAAATTGTAATTTTTAGGAATTTGTGATCCCAGATTGACAGAACTTCATAGCTGGAAATACTACGTTTATTTCAGTCCATGATGAAATAGTGCCACCTCTAGATGATAATCCTCTAACTTGATTTCCCCTTAAACCAATAAAACACTAATGGGTGAATGTAGACACGTACATGCGCTATTTCCCGGCTATTTCACATTGGAATGCCGTTTCAACACCGTTGAATTATTATTCGGGATCCCCGATAATAATCATTCTAATTCAAAATTTCCTTCGATTCGTGCCACACAGACATTTCGAGCTTAACCATTCACAGGTATAGTTAGTTTACTAGCCAGTTACTACAATGCAACCATGTAGAAAATCTCAATTTTTTGAAACAATTGGGGACGCCTTCAAAAAAAATGTGCTAATATTGGCTTGTAAGCTTATCAAGCTTGAAATAATAACATGTGGGCAATCCTTCTGTAAACCACTCTGCAACAATGTTTGAATCCCTAAGCCAACCTGACAGTTGTGCAGTAGATAGAGATTTGATTTATTTATAAGCACACTGCATTGATCAAACACACAAATGTAATTGGAATGGTTAGCAGTGACTGTGGTTATGGTTAACGGTGCATCTTTAGGTTTCTTAATTATAATCAAATGCTTTCTTGGAATTGTTTAAACAAAACATCATGCATGGATTTTGTTAGATTTAAACCCACTTCTATCCCCCTGCTTTAACAGTCCCGTCAAAATCCTTCCGTGGCATTTGCCTTGCTTTGAGCATTCTGTGCGTAAACGAAGGGTTTTGTGAACTCTGATTGGCCAATGATCGCTGACAACAGCAGGAGTTTGAGAGTGTCTCAGATCATATACAAGCTCCGCCCCTTTTTATGCGTCATTACAACTGGACTGGGCCATCCTGAAAGTATTTGGACAGCTAGTAAAGCAGAAGGAGAATTTTGGTACCGAGCAAATCCTGTCGGCATTGGCGTCCATCTGTCTGTCTCTCTCCTGTACCCGCCAGACCACCCTTACCTGATCTTGATGACAACTTGCAAAGAACCACAGGACCTTAGTATCTACTGCAATTTGCGCTGTGACAAACAGTCCTGTAGGCCAAGGCAGACTTTTGATTTAATTTCAGACTTTTCCACTCCTTAAATTTTCCTCCCCCCATGAAAACCTATGCATACAAAGGTTAATTTCTACCAGCTCCAATATCCGAATTTGATGAAACTTGAATGTGGGTAGTGGTGGATGCAAGTAATTCCCATTCACTGTGTCATCATTTTTTGTGATATAATTTGCTATTTGCTTTGACTTGACACATTACACCTCCTATGTACACAAAGGCAGCATTTTATAATACCTGCCCCATGTTTTGATCGAGTTCTCGATCACTTTGAGCACTGTAAGTTAAGGCCAATGGCGCAAATAGGTTGCTTCTAATGTGGGTCAAAGAATAAGTGTAGTAGTCAATATAATGACCCTAAGTTCCCCTGAATGACCTTGGACCTCTCTGTCTACCACCACAAAATCTGCCTTATCTCATGGTAACATCATAAATATGATAAAGCTTTAGACGCAGTGCAAAAGTCAGATCTTTCAAATTTTTTGGGACACCTGTTATTTGAAATCGAAATCTCTCGTTGCATGCACTTTAACATAAAGTGTATAAACACATTCCCAAGATGACCCCAATGACCCTGAAGATCTTTGACCTCATCCTTCCCACACATAGAATAAGACCCCTTTTCTCAATGTAGAAAGATGTAGACATTTAGCCAGTGTATACCACATGCACAAGATACTGACCCTAAGTGACCATGAATGACCTTTATAACCTCATCTGTTACCCCACCCAAGCCCTCTGGTCTCAATGTATAAGCATATCAGATCTGGAAACTTGAATCCATCACTGCACTAAAAGCTACATACATTTTAACCACGTGTATACTAACATCACAAATAGACCTAGTGACCCCTGAATGACCTTTGACCTACTCACTGTCACCTCAGTCTAACCCCTTGTCCTCAATTTATAAGCTACCAATATGAACTTGAGACACAACAACCCAAAGTGTATACAGAAGTTGGACACACAGAGAACACACACAAATCATGCAGTCATAAGGTCTTTCGATTTTATCGGACAACCTAAAAAGGTTAACTTCTACCAGATCCCAATGACCAATTAAGCACACTCGGTATGTGGGGAATGGTGCATCCACGTATACCTGTGCAGTGTCATCACTATTTTGTGCATGTTCATTGCATATTTTCTCCCTGCAGGGCTAGGTGGATTCTTGCAATCTTAAACAGTATTTTTATTTTCTCTGTGTGTACAACATACCAAGTTGTAACACACAAATAAATTGTACAGTATCAATATAAATGACACAAGCCAGGTTGAGACGACAGTCCTATTCACAGCTGTAATAGTAATGTGAAAGTTATTTTTTTAAAAACTTCAACACTACACATATTTTGCTCACCTGAAACGTTTTCGCTATTCCGACTAGCGTCATCAGCATATTGGTGCTGTGATGGTACTTCCTGTCTACTGGTAGGATATTCTTCCTAGTAAATGACGTCAAAAGATGTTAAGATGTGAGGAGATTATCCCAAATAAGGATCCATCCAGTCCTTTGTCTCGATTCAAGTTAGTGTTTTTTTGTTCTTATGTGTATTGTCTTCAAGAATTTCTGAATTCTTTTACGCAGACTGGGGAGGATATCCTAACAGTGGACAGGAAGTACCATCACGCACCACATCTGCTGATGACGCAGTCGGACTAATCGAAACGTTTCAAGGTGAGCGAAATCATTGTAGTGGTGAAGTTAAAAATAACTTTCCAAGGTATTTACCAGTTATTTGGCTAAGTTGAATATCCATTCTTATAACTGTAATAGTACTCACTTTTTTCAGGTGTTACTTTGGTCATATCCAGTGTCTTGCTGAGCACTTTGATGGCGCTGCAAGAGCCTTCCCTTTAGTGAGGTCTCTCCTTCTTGTCCTTGTTTCTTGCTTCAGCAATTGATACTTGCAGCCTGTGTAATAATCAATGAAAGTAGTAAACCAGAGTTTTAAGGTGGCTGTGAAGTCAGGAACTTAGTCAAATGGCCGTACAATACTATTAGTTTTTTTCATGTTTACCGGCATTAACATGTTTTTCTTTCCCTATATTTAACAGAATCTATATATATTTATTTTTTTCCCATATCTTTTTTCATTTTACTTTTACTATGTTACGCATTTTGACCAAGACTCACATGGCTGAACTGCAAAAGGGCGGGTATTTTCGCGTATTACGCAATACTCGCCTGTGCTATCGCGCGCGCGATGTAATGAGCGCACCAGAAACGCCTGATGCATGATTCGATATGACGCACACCCATGGTAACTTGTATGTCATTGTCAAATGGTTTTGCCCACGTGTGTTGCTTTTGCAACAGAAAATGGGATTTAAATTCACGATTTTATCCTCATAAATTGTTGAATTTTTGATCAGAAGTATCCAGATTAAGCCATTTGCCCTGGTGCAGAGCAGTGTGAAGATAGAGATTAAACGCGTGTGTTGGGAGTAATGCTATATTTTGTAGCGAAAGGGACAATATTTGGACAAAATGGCGATTTTCTCTGTGTTCCATTTTGCTATAATTCGTGATTTTCGGTTTCGCCAGTTACTCTAATCCCATATCAGACAACGGTAAGAAATGAAATCTGCCTTTGCCTCGGGATAAAAGATTAATAAATAAAAAATTTTTTAGTTTTTCAATGTTTGGTTAAAATCGTGATTTATTCAACCTTGAACAATCTGGCTTTGTTTCCAAATTGGAACACGCGGTTTTTGGCTTTTTTGGCAAATAATTTGAATAAATAGTGAGATTTGAAAAAAGGGAAAATACCGACCCTAGAACTATGACTCTTAATACAAATACGAACAAGGCACATTTTTAAACATTTCTATATTTTTTTTAGGGAACCAAAAAAAAGTGAGTGAAAATCTCCTTTTTTTGCTTTTCCAAAAATACTATGTTTGGGGGAAAAGTGATTATCATATTTAGATTCCTTGAGTCATTTTCCTTCTCAAATATTAACTTTTATATGTTGGAACAACAATAAGACGAACGGCAAAACACAGTTTCCTTTTAATTCACTTACCACAGCCACCTTACTCCGGTGTTTGTCCCTGCTAAACGAGGTGGCGTAAACACAATCACACTCAGCATACCTTGCTGTGTGGAAGATTTATTGGAGCAAGCAAGAAATATAAAGACCTGAATCCTTCCTGACATCAATCCACAGTTTTCGGCGGTGGGCCTAGCCTTGGGAAAAACCAGCCACCAGGCAAGGCGCATGTGCTGGATGGTCCGCCATTAGCTCGCCAGAGCTGATGCCTTGTAGATAGATATTCTTTTTCGTTCTACAGGTAACAGTACCTCCTCATCAGAATTTACTTGCAATCCAATGGGGGTGACAGTTTAGCCGCAGACAACCCGGCCCTGGGACAGGTAACTACCAGGATACCAGTCGCAGGCCCTCAAAGGAAATTCTGACCTGACTGACTTGAAAAGTGTTTAAAAGGATTTGGGGGGGGGGGTGCATAACAAAAATAAAGGTAAGATTTGGATAATTGTACCTAACCTTTCTTGAGATCAAAATCAGATTTCAAGAAATCGCACATTGCTTTTTAAGGACAGAATTAGTATTGACAACAAAATAGATTCAACAGATACTTGCTGACATAACCATGTAGAATTTGTACATTGACCTGTAGCACTTGACTTGAATGAAATCCACATCCAATCTCTGGAAACACACACTGTATGATGTCAATAAAAGATGGGTGACCCTCAATCATGGGCCAGTTTTTCAGCAGTTCTGTCACTCACAGGAAGCGTATCACCAAAAATCCCGATTACAAATTTTTTTGAGTTAAACGGTGCAGCCGTTTGGGCTAGTGTGATATAAATTGGATGGATTGAGCAAGATACACAAAGAATTTGGCAGATATAAGTTTTAACCAATGATGGGTGCGAGACGTGCAGCGTCGAGACACAATATTTTAAAACTATAGCAAGATCAATATATTTGTGTATTGTGACGGAAAAAAATCCATCCAATTTTATATTCATGTTTTAAGATCTGACTGATCAACTAGTGAAGCAGTGTTGACTTAGAAATTCAATTTAGTTTATAAACAGGCACTGGGAACCTGGGACAGCCACATAGGAACCTATAAATTGACCCAGAGATCACTGGGAACCACCAAGAAAGTATTCAAAAACACATTATGTTTTATAAATCCTCTAATGAAGCCTGATTTCCTTCCCAATGTTGACTGAAAAATATGCATTTCCTTTGAGAAGTGGAATGCCCCAAAGTACCATATTACACCCCTAAAAGAGAAATGGTCTTCGACCGTGCCCCCAGGGCACACCCTGTCGACCTTAGCTTTTCATTACATTCCGTTTTGGCTCAAGCCCAAACGGACGTGGTACATATCATGCTTGGGGCGGGCCGGGAAGTGGGAAGTCAACATTGGAAAGGACATCCAGGCTGCAGTTAGATGATTTATAAAACCTAATGTGTTTTTGAATAAATCATTCCCAAGGAACTATTTCCTTTACACCAATGTTGACTGAAACATATGCATTAACCCCCGTTGAATGAATCATTCAATCCAACACCAGACTGAATCACTCAGTCGGGGGGTGGAGCATGATATTTCAGAGCAGCCAACAAAAGTGCAGCCAAAAGGACCAGAACCGACACTAAAAATAAAGTAACATATGTTAAAGGCCTAAAGGCATTAACATAGAAATCGGGGACAAAGATGCTCACCTGACATCGGAATACTCGAGGCGAGCGTCACAGTCGGCACCGGATAGGAGACTTTATGTATAGTGAAGTTGAGTTTAGTGTTGTTTCTGCAAGAGAGCCCTCGCAACGTTCTATTGAGGAGTTTGTACGGTTTCTGTAGTAACACTGACGAAACACGTTGATGGGAGCCCTCCATGACATAGCTTCGCAGATTCGGCAATACTGATTCCCGCCGGTGGTAGGCCCATGGACGACGAGATAGTACGAACCGAATGGGCTCGTGCTTGTGAAAGCTCTACCACCGCGTTGGAATAATTAATTACAGCGCTAATCCAGCTTGCAAGTGTCCTTTTTGACGCGGACCCATGGTGGGAAGCGTGTAGGTAAGAAACAACGATTCGTTCGTGCCCTGAGCGGGCTAGGTTTACGGTTATAGTACTCGAGGGCACGAACGGGACCCACAGTGGGGCGCTCTTTCCCGCACCGAAGATTGACATGCACTTCGGGGTAAGATCATTGTAGAGTGTGGAATGATCTGACTGTTCTTTGCCAGAAAATCCGGCCTTAAGAACAATTTGAACCTGTCGCGAGAGAATTCGGACTCTGACATAGAGATATTCTTGATCTCCGCGCTCGTCTCCCCGAGGCGAGGGCGACCAGAAAGACCATCTTAATGGTGAACATGTTTTTAGTATGGCCTCAGCCATCCGGCTCGAACGGGGGCTTCACTAAAAAGTCCTATACATGGATTAAGGTCCCAGGGCGGGACCGTCTTCCTGGCCGGAGGTCGTGTATTAAACAAATACCTCTAGGAGGAGACGGACGAGCATCGTCATTAATGGTTAGATCCGTCGTTGAGACCCCTATGGATCGCTAAGATAGACGGACTTGTAGTTTCTAACAGTAGAAGTTTCAAGCCCCGCGATCAAAGCGATCAGTGAGAAAAGTCAGCGATCTCGGCTACAGAGGCCCGAGTCGGAGACACATCTCGTCGATCACACCAGCGGGTAGGGTCCAAGACGCTTAGAGTAAGAGTCCATGGTGGACTTCCTTCTTCCCACTGTATGAGCGAGGGGCCCAGCCCTCTGCGGAAAGCCAGAATCTCGGCATCGCTGCCGGATAATGGACACGCAGTCAACGCTAGGTGTTTCCAGCGACAGGACTGGCACTCCCTCCGTCCGGAAGGGACACTAGGTCCGGACGGTTTTTCTCCGGCCGACGACGCGGCGGAGCCGCCAAGCAATCCACCAATCGGAAGAATACCAGAGGGGTTTCGGCAAAAGGAGCGTGAGTGGGGGGGGGGGGGGGGGGGGGGGTGGATGACACGGCACGCCTCGCCCCGATTTTCGAAACCCGCGATGTAGAATCGGAATCGGCGGGAAGGCATAGGCCGTGAACCTCCAGTCTATCGCAGAGCGGGAATGCGTAAGCACCGGGTCGTGAGTCGGGTGGCAATACAGGGGAGCTGGTGACTTCAGGTCGAGGCGAAACAGGTCGATATGAGGAACATATACTCTCTCGAAGATCTCCCGCACGACATCTCGGTTCAGTATATCCATTCCGAGGCCGTTCATCCTGCCGCGAGCAGATCGCGGCAAGAAATTGACGGCCCCCGGAATGTGCACTGCGGACATCGTGATGGCCCGGTCACGACACCACGCTATGATACGGCATGGCGTCGAGACACAGGGACAGGGACCGAGTCCCGCCTGCATGTTGATGTAGGCCACCACGGTGGAGTTGTCCGACACTGGACACGGAGTTGTCACCATCGCTCGAAGTGAGCGGGTAGAGGTACGTTCCCACCCCAACTGGGGGGGCCACCCCCCACAGTCGAAGGCGATTGAAATGGGCAAATGGAATCGGTGCGGGACCACGTCCCCGAGGCACAAGGTCTCAGGGTTGAAAACCCCCCAACCCGACCTTCGACGCGTCCGTCGTGATACCAACATCGAGGGAAGGCGCAGGGAAAGAGATCCCCGAGTCAGGTTGGGGCGGTGAGAACCACAATGCCAGGTGTTCCCGGATCTCTGCATTGACGAGGATCAGACGGGAGTCTGGGGGCTTGATCGGCCTGTAGTGCCGACCGAGGTGCATTTGAAGCAGCCCTCAATGGAAAGCGACAGACGGGACCAGGTCGACGAGACGGGCCATCAAGCCGAGAAGGGAAGCCAGTCTCGAGCCTGACCGGGGGCCTGCGTAGCGCGCCATGGACGTCGCAGTATGAACCACGACATCCACCCGCTCGGCCGTCGGTTACTGCAAGGCCGAGCAGTTGCAATGAGCACCCCAGATTACCTCAGGTCCTGGGAGGGGGAAAGGCTCGATTTGTCGAAGTTGACAATGACGCCCAACCTATTGCCCGACCTGAACGTCCGACTGACATTTTGGCCGTCGCCTGGGAGACGGACAGTAGATCAGCCAGTCGTCCAGGTACATGCAGAGGTTGGCCCCCTGACGCATGAGGAAGGCGCCCACTTACAGGGTCAACAATCGTGAGACCCTGGGAGATGGTGGAGAGTCCGAAGGGGAGGCACGGCCACCCGTACGACTGGCCCTCGATTTGAAAACGGAGCCAGCGTCGGTCGGATTTTTGCGACTGGGACGTGCAGGTAGTCGTTTAGGCGTCCTTTCAGATCCAAAGACGACGACCAGTCCCCACTCAAAGACAGCGCAGGATTACGCGAAATTTCCACCTGAACTTCTTCGGCATGATGAATGATTCAACGGATTCAGGTTCAGGATGGGCCGCCAATCCCCGGTCTTCTTCTTTTTTTAGGAGCCAAGAAGAACGTCGACCAGAACACATAAGTGAAGGGGGGGTCGACGGGGAAAATGGCACCCTTCGCCAGGAGGGCCGAGACCTCGGCAAGAAGAACTTGATTCTTCGGATCCCCGGAAGCGGGGTAGGGTCGCGGAGTGGAAGTCGCTGGGGGTGAGGCGGGTGTGAAACTCTTTCGGTACCCCCGCTCCACCACAATCAGCACACAAGTTGCGGGAGAAATGGCTGGCATTCCCGCACAAAGAGACCTAAGCGGACGCCCCCGGGGTGTAAGGTTCCCTCCAGAAGGAGAGACCCCGCGGCCGCCGTGCCCTCAGGACGAAGGCTTCTTCCCTTCCCGGGCTTGCTTTTGGGAGGGGGACGGAGCCTTCGGCTTGAGCCATCGGGCTTCTGAAGAAGTGGCAGGGGCAGCGGGCTTCTGGGTTGCTGAGGACCGTGTCGAATTCAGCATGACTTGGGGAAACGGATGAAGAAGAGGAGCGCGAGCGCTCTTCTTCTAATAGCGAAGATACCCGGGAGGAGATCTGCCTGAGCCTCATTGAGTGCCTGCTCCGACTATACGCGTTCCAGAGGCAAGCAGTGAATAACCGACCATAACGAACCTCCAAAGAGGACGTCCCGTGACTCAGGCTTGGCCTTAGAGACCCAGATGACTAGATCGGCGCTCAGGATACGCCGAGTGAAAGCGGCATTCTCGCGTCGCAGGAAGCTGGGCGCGCGCCAAGACATTGAAGCCTACCGTCTGCCGAGTCACTGGCGAGGCTAGGACAGTCAAAGCTTCGGAGGCTTCCGAGGAGAAAAAACTCCGCCCGCGCCCAACGAGGATCTGAGGTCGTGGAGCGAGGACCAAAGAGAAAGCGCCTAGCCTGAAGCCAGAGGTCACCGCCAGGGTATAGGTGCCTCAATGGTCCTCCCAGAAGGGGGAGAACGCAGTCGGGGAGGCCTTACGTCGGGCAACTGGCAGTAGGCAAGATCTATGGTCGAGTCCCGGAAGGGTACCAAAGTCCCCTTTCACAGTTCTCAACGACCGGCGAAAAGTTTCCCGGTACGATGAGAGCTTCGAGTGACCTCCCCGGAGCGCTTCCACAGAAGCCAACGCTCTGCTGTTTGTGGGAAGCGTCATGCCTGGACGCGTTCCGGAGGGAGGATAGGGAAGCCAAGATTGAGCTGTCCCTCTCCGCACGCCCGCTCGGGCGGCGAAAGGCAGGCCGAGACGTTCAGCCGCCATGCGCAGCACCTGAGGGGGGCACGCGGGAAGAGAGTCCACCTCCTCCTGCTCCAAGGCTGCCGCGGACGTCGATGGCTGTGAAGGAGCATCACCCACGTGACTCTCCGAGCCCGAGTCCATCCCACCCAGCGCTGTCCTCCGAAACATCGAAGTCTGCGGCCGGTAGGGAGTCCTGGGAGGACGTTGCAACAGAACGAGCGGATGGAGGTAAGCAGGCGACGCCACCTGGGCGGCGGACACCAGAGACAACCCCCGCGGGGACCAAGCAACGTGGCGGGGCTGGGCCGAGGAAGCCATGGAGGCTCGACTGCCACGCACGACAATGATAAGAGGGTACAGGCCGAGAAGAGAAGTCGTGGGGACGCACACCAAGCCCAGGCACGTAAGCCGAAGGGTAGTGGACGGGTACACCGCCTGCCCCCGGCCCGGTACCAGGCTGTACCGCTGCAGCTTGAGCGGCTCCCAGAAGGGAGACAAATGCGCAGCAGCGGCGCAACTGCCGCCCCGATCGAAATGCGCGGGGGTCAGAAGCAGCCCCCGACAGCACTGGTTGCCTGCGGCTGGGGAGCCGACAGCGGAGGCGCGGAGTGACTCTAGCCGGGGGGCTCCAGCAAGCGGAACAGCCCCGGTTGAAAAACCATGCCAGACTGATCCACACCAGCAGTCCAGCTCGACTGGGGCGGGTAGGCCACGCACGGGAAGCAGCGGAACCTGAGAAGGCAGGCTGCGGGGCGGGTACTGTGTCCCCGCAGGGGTGCCACGCAGCTGCCCGACAGGAACTGCCAGAGGCGGGGCACCCACCGGGTACCCACTTTTTTCTAGTAGGCTTGTTTTTTTTTTTGTTGTGGACCCGCCGCGGAGCCGGTGCGGAAAGAAAGCAATAGACTAACGGAGAAGGAGTAAACCAAAACAAACCACCCCCCCCCACAAACCCACCCCCACCCCCCTCCCCCCCCCCCCCTTACCCCAAAAACCCCCACCACGCATGAGAGGCCTGAGCCGACTCGTCAGCTGGGGCATCTGCTGAGGCCAGCCCAGGAAGGCACCACCCGCCACGCCAAGCCCCGAAGGCCCGGAGTAGCTAGCGGGCCGGCTGAGGCGGCACTGCATAACTAGCAAGGCTAGTCATGCGGGGTTGACAGCGAGCGTATTTTCAAACTGTGGCGTTCTGCAAAGGGAAGCCGAGGCCAAGGACCCAGGGTTTGACGAGACAAACCCCGAAGTAATGACCACCGTGGTCGCGGTTAGAGTGCCCGAAGACACCGGGACCGCAACCACGTTAGGTGTGACAACGCGGCGATGGATTAGCCGGGCGACCTGGGCCCCACCATCACAACTCACCACTACCGGAAAGTCTAACGCTGCCAATCCCCTAGGGGACTTGGCAGAGCAGACCAGCGCTAGCCTGCACCGAGCAGCCCATAGGGTGAACCAGCGAGCTAGCGGCGGTGGCGCGCCGACGGGGCGGGCCCGAAGCCACCACATCGGCATGCCGCGAAGAAGCCGAAGCTTCCTCACCCTCGGGAGCACCCAGAGCAGCAACGGCTGCCTTGACGAACCCTGGGCCGGAGCCCGATCACCACCCCCCTTCCCGTGTAAGCAGCACGAGCGGCGTACACATGCTCATGATAGCCCACTGAGCATCCGTAAGTCTGAGACAGAAAGAGGAGCAACTGTCGGGCGGGGAAAAGCCCCTATGCACGATACATAAGGGATGGGGGTCCCACGCATGAATGGAGGCAGGGCAGCGAACGCAAATTGTGCTTTGTGTACGCATAAGAACGGGTGAGCGTGAGTTGCTAGAGGGAAAGCGCCGCAATTAAAAAACCGTAAGAAAAAAAAACCAGCGTGCCGTGGAGTTCCCGGTACGCAATCGTCAAGACACAAAAAACCAACTCGGTAACTGAGTCACGAAAGGTTAAAGAATTTTTCAAACACAGTTTTCACATATTTTATTAAGTTATACCAGCAAGCATATAATTAAAAATAATACGCACACCAAACCACAAATTGTTAGCGAGCAAGCCCGCTACAAAAACAAGACAAACTCACCACATATAGGTCAAAGCAGTCAAAAGCAGCAACACGTGCGTCCATGGTGCCTTTGTTACTTATTTCCCGCTAACAGATCACATGACCGCATTGGGCGGCAAAAAAGGATACCAAAACAGGAGCTTTCCGACGGCGTAAAAGTCTCCGTTTATTCCGTCCAAATGAGCGTTATAAATCCCGTCTCTAATCCAGTATATATCCCAGATAGATTGGTATTAGTAATAGGAGTATTCCGTAAGAGATGACAACAAGTCCGATATCAAAATCCAGATAATTTTGGCTGCTAAATCGACAGAGGCTGCGGTAACCCGTCGTTCTGACTGGCGGCCAAAACGGAATTGAGGAAGAGCTAAGGTCGAAGGGTGTGACCTGGGGTCCTGGTCGAGACCAGTTTCTCTTTAGGGGTTTGGAATATGGTAATTTGGGGCATTCCACTTCTCAGAGGGAAATGCATTTATGCTTCAGTCAAACATTGGTGTAAGGAAATCAGATGAGTGTAATTGATTACACCAGTACACACCAGGAAACACCAAGAAATGGAACCAATAGCCACTGGGAACCACCAAATAATTGGAACCGTAGCAACTGGGACCAGCAAAAAGCACAAGGACCTCCAAAAATTGAATCAGTAGAAACTGGAAACCGAGAAATAGACCAATAGCCCATGGGAACCCAGCAATACGTTGGAACCAGTAAGCCACTGGGGAACCACCAAAGGATGGTAACTAACAGCGACAAAGAACCAGCAGTAACCATCAAAAAATAAAAACAGTTGAACAGCAAGCTCCCCCCCCACCAGAACCAACTGGGAACCACTAAAGGAATGTAACTAACAGCCACAAGGAACCAGCTGAACCCAGGGGAGCACCAAAAATAAACAAAAGAACAAGCCCCCCTCCCCCACACACTGTAATGGAACATCCATAATACCTCAACCACTGGCTACATTAATGTCACTGTACATTCTGATTTCTGCATGTATTAATATGTGAACGGTGCACTTATGACAATATTGGATGAGATGTCCAAAGTGTGGAACAAAATTGGTCATTCCAAATGCTCAATTTTGACAGTAATTGGTTTCTTGTTAAGTGTGTAGACGAATAGGATGGAAGATTCTGTAAACATAATAATGTACCAAATTGGCCAATAGGACAGTTATGTGTGATATAAAATGGATAGATAAGCCCAAATTAATTGATCGAGCTATGCATTGCAAAAATATTGGGCGAGACGCAGTAAAAAAATCGACCCCAATATTTTAAAAACTCATAGCGAGACCAATAAGGTTGGGCATAAAATATCCAATTTTATCATTATCATGTTTTGGATCCGAATTTTCACCCACTTGGACTCCTCAAAAAACATGATAAGTAATATAAATGGTGGTCGACCACATTGGAGACATTTTGTTTCTTAATAAAAAAAAAAAAAAAAAAATATAAAACAAAAACAATCAAAAAAAAAAAAAACAATTATCAAAAGGAAACGTTCCTAGGCCTAAATTTACGGAGGTAATTGAGAAAAGAGATGAGCTTTCTTCGATACCAACTATAAATTTTGCTGGGTTAGCTAAAATAGGGGCGAGGTTGTCGATTGGGTCACCCAACTTTAACTCATCCTTCCGATAAACAGCAGCTCGGAAACCCGTCCCAACATGCACAGGTCTATCAGAATGGGAGCTGCCAATGCATGGAACCCCATAGGAAATGCATGGAAAAATCTGCAATAAGCATGCATGCAAAACAAAATACCCTGTGGATGTGTAATCGAGCACTAAGAAATTTTTAATGCATATCCGGGTACGAGCATCAATAGTTTATATTTTTAGCACTTGATTGCTTCAAGAATATGATGGCAAGACATTGAATATCAACCACATTTAGAACAAATTAGTGTGCATGATCTAGAGGTTGGATTGCCACTTTAGTGACAGGTTTAGTCAATATTTTACATTGTATACCTGTTAAAAGAAAAAAAAAAATGAAAGGCAGAACGGGGAAGGGCGTATAGCACGTGTTCTAGCACATTCATTTTAACATCTATTTTGAAGCCGAAACATGTAATGAAGTCCCCACAAAAAAAAAAAAAAAAACCCCCCCAAAACAAACCCCACAAAAAAAAAAAAAAAACCCCTGTTTTTAAAAAAAAAACAAAAATTCCACCCCCAACTGCCCCACAAAACAAAAACCAACAAAAAAAAACACAATTACTTCCAATGAGAGATTTACTAGCCAGCATTTACTTAAGCACTGTTTTGTTGCCGATCAAGTGGCTTCACCCGCCATAGTTGCCACTAGGATCACTTGCTAGAGTTGGAAAACCATAGTGTTTGTCCCAAGCCCATGGACAGAAATAGATTACACAAATGGCCTTTTGCATGAAATAATGCAACAATCAAGTTTAGATAACAAGTTGCCTTTTGTATCATAGTAACTCAAAATAAAATTATTAAGTGTCTTCAAAACAATTTGTCAGTGTCAGGGGGTGGGGGGGGGGGGACGAATTTGGGGCGATCATCATCGGTATAATTTACGGTGCCAGAAACAAATGCCCGATGTCAATAAAAATCTGTAGAACAGTCAAAGCTAACAAAACAGATAATTACGTAGGTAAATCATTGTCTGTGAGTCAGAAAAAGCAAGATGAATAGTATTACGCGTGCCGTAAAAAAAAAAATTGTCCCCACCGAAGTCGCGATCACACTTTCATTTGAAATGAATTCCCATATTGTTTACAGTGAAGTTGATACAACAATTACACATATTTAATTAGCTCATTCGCATCAAAGATGCCCTTTAATTGGCCAATGCCCTTGACCCATTATGATTCGGATAAAGATTTATTTCATGGTAGTCTTTATGTCACAAAGGAATTTGCTATCCGACGTACCGTTTTAGCGATAAGTAATTACGCTATTTAATTAGCTCATTGATAGTAACCCGCATTATCTCACCAAATTTTCACATTGCAAAAACGATGCATGCTATGATGGACTTTCAGGTAGCGAAAGAATTTTGTGTGTCCGATATACTGGTTCAAAGATACCGAACATTTACATTTTTATCAGGACATTCCAGGTTAACATTTTTCATACAGACATACGGAAGGAGCCCTATTTGATAGTCCCCTTCCGAACTTCGTTCGGCGGGGGACAAAAAAGACCAAGTAGGGCATTTCCTAACTAACTTTTGCAAATTCAATTGGACTAATTAAGTCCCGGACTACAACGACATTGTATGGGCCACAGCAACTCATCTAGAGGTCCCTGCAAAAACAATGTTCTTTGGCTGTAATCAGTTAAAACAAAGCACGTCAAGTGACCAAATGGAGATTATGGACCCTACGGACTGGCCCAAAATACACCCTTTATCTACTCTGCAACTTGGGAATATTTGACAAGGGATCTCTATACAATACTATGTAGTTCACTTAAAACAAGTGTTTGAGAGGTTAGTCTGCATGACACATTGATGAAATGTTGCCAATTGTAACTGGTTTGGTATACAAAATAACCATTCTTCTTAACATGATCTCACACAGCAACTACAGACGACATGGTATACTAAATGACATTTAGTAGAATGTAATAACTTATTGCTAATTTGCTTGTTGTCAACGGCCGAGAACAAAGTACTACCAGGATTAATACAGGTGACAGATTGGCAAAATTTCTAAATCACAATCATTGGGGATGGTTCAGTCTTACTCTTGCTGCAACCAGGCTGGTATTCCGGGTTAGGACTTCATCCATGGACTTTTTTCTTTCAAAATACTGTAAAAGTGTGATGCAGACCAGTAACATCTACGTCACTGCTTTTGTTGCCTGGCACCATTCCTGACGAATCGTTATGGCCCAATAGTATTAAAACTCTACAGATACAATAGACTATTTGCACGATACCAATAATGCATCTCGTATGTGCCCATTTCCCATCCGGGAACTTGTACCAGCCTCAAGTGACTAAAAACATACGGTTACAAGCGTAAAGAAAATACCAGAAAACTTACCCTATCTGTGAGTTTGAACTATAGTTGTGTACTCGTCTGGCAGGTGACATTAGGGCACAGTACATAGAAAAATATCACTTTTTGTCGTGAACTTTAAACACCAGTGCCGCGATTGTTTTTGTTCCTTTGATATTTCTTCCAACCATTTTTGTAAGATTAAACTTCACATATATTGTATGATTTTCGGCACTGTTCGGCGACGCGAAACGAACAGAATTTTTTGTAAATATGAAATATGGTCAAGCTTCCCGGATGAAATGGGCACCAAACGAGATGCATTTCGGGATCGTGCAAAATGGTTTATTGCCCATGTAGTAACAGTCAAGCCGACCTATTCAAGAAAACCAGCCTAACATGTTACAAACTGTGCGGTTAAACTGGTATATAGATTAAAAATAGACCAAACTATAAAGAGTGAGGAGGCAAATTTATCTGGATGGGCCTTCACAATTTTCACATCCATATAAGTTATCGTATGTGCGACAACCGGGGAAAAATGTATATTATGAAGAAACTAACCCTGGTTATACCTGGAATTAAAGTTGGACTACTACCGAGTACATGCAGCCAAGAGTTGGGAATGGTCTACTGGATCCTCAATCATTTCCCAGGCTCATTCACGTGTCGTGTACATAGACACCTCGATCATTTATTCAAAACTGATACTAGTCAAAGACAAGCATTAGTTGGATTACATGAGAAGATAAATGTCTAGAATTACTTGTAAGCTTCAAAATTGAAGAAAAAAAGACGTCCATGGTTTCAAAATGCATAAAATAAAACTAGAAAATTAACCCTAAACACGGCCCAGGCGCAATGAGGGCCAACGAAAACGTGGGTACCGGTCGGAAATGTTTCTCGTTGGCATCTCGGCAGTAACAACTATTTTTGTCGCGCAAATGGACTTCTCATTGCACCTAAATGCATCTGGGACGTTTTCCCGGAAATGACGCGATGTTCCTGTTGCATCTGGAGTCTTTCCGGAAAAATGACGCGATGTTCCTCGTTGCATCTGGGACGTCTTTCAAAAAGACGCGATGTTCCTTTCCCCCCATTGCATATGGGACGTCTTTCCGGAAAATGATGCGATGATTTCCTCGATTGCATCGGAGGACGTCTCCGGGAAAATGACCGATGCGTATTTTCATTGCATCCGGACGCTTGCCGCAGAGACGAACCTGGCGCACATGCTTCTCATTGCATCTGGGACGGTGTGCCCGCAGGAATAAATGCGTCTCATGCATTGGGAGTCTTCGGGAAAATGACGCGATGGCTTTTCATTCCATCTCGGACCGTTTCCCCGCAGAAGATCGAACTTGGCGCAATGTTCTCATTGCATCTGCGGACGTCTTCCGGGAAAAATGACGCGTTGCTTGTCATTGCATCTGGGCCGTATTCCGGGAAAATGAGGCATTGCTTTTCATTGCATTGGGGCCGTTTACCGGCTAGATATTGCAAACAAATAGAGCACGTCAGATTCATACAAAACTATTTTGCTTGACCCAATATGCTTCCTTTTTCAAAGTCCAACTTGCCGTGGCCCTGCCACGTCGATTGATAAAAAAAAAGCCCGAAACAAACCGGCAAAAATTCTATGTAATTCTTTGCCAAGCCTTACGGGCCTATGCATAGCACATATTTAGCAAAGAATTACCCTCAATTTTGGCCGGGTTGTTCGCTCTTGTTTTTATCACAAGGACGTGTCAGGGCCACGGCAATTTCGGACTTGTATTTTTTTTTAAAAAAAGTCAACATGCTCTGGCCCTGGTCTTCTGTCTACCAAAGTGCGCTCAGCCGAAAAATATTGCCAAGGGCCGGGCCCGGGATCAAACCGGAACCGCTTAGCCCTACCCATAGCGTACGCTTTCCCGCTAAAATACCCCCAAGGAAGCGGTTGCTCTTGACTCAGTCATTTTTTCGCAACAACAGTGTACCATTGGATTCTTGGGGTGAGCTCTTGGCAAAGAGCAAGGAACCGGGTCATGTTCCTGTCTTTGCGTATTAACTGCCGTGAGAGAACAAGCGGTCCGCTCATTGTTCAACCTACAGTGTACCAATTGGATCTAGGGTGATCTTTCACGCAGACACACATCCCTCTTATATATATATAATAATATACTGTTCTGGTCCGAAGCCAGGCCCAAGCCGCTACAGGCCGGGTTTTCTGACCTCTGCGCATGCTATGTTTTTGTACACAACCAATGTAAGTACCCGAAGCGTCCCTAGATCAAAATCCAGATTCGCATACGGCAACACTTGGGGTTTCCCCCCCCATTTTTTTAGCTCTCCCGCGGAGAGCAGATCTCGTAAAATCCACCCACTAATGGAAAATGCCGGGTCTGCTGCCGACAAAAAATGTTGGCGCCAGTGTACTACCAATCAGCGACAAATCAGCAAGGGCCGGGGCCGGCCCGCGGATCAATCCAGGAAACCATTAGCCCTACTATAGCTTCCCCTTCTGTAAAAGATCAAGAAGCGGTCCTCTCTGTCACTTTATTAGCTCTTCAAGCGGAGAGCCGCTTCGGTAAAATCACCCACAGTGGGAAAAAATGCGGTCTGCTGCAGAAAAAAATGTTGGGCAAGTGTACTACCCAATCAAGCCGGAACAATACAGCCAAGGGGCCGGACGGCCCGGCCCGGGATAAACCAGAAACCACTTTTAGCCCTACCTATAGCCTCCCCTTTCTGCTAAAGATCAAGGAAGTCGCCCGCTCTGTACTTTATTAGCTCTTTCAAGAGGAGAGCCGCTCTCGGTAAAATAACCTACTTAGTGGGAAAACGCCCCGTCTGCTGCCTGAAAAAAATGTTGGCGCAATACACCATACCCTCGCTGAGCAAAAAACATGTCCAGGCGATCCTGCCTATAGCTAAGGTGGGATGCACAGGTACGCAGGGACCGCTTGCAGTGGCCCGCACCTTAGTTTCCACTGCCGTGACCTGTCACGTAAGAGATTTAATAACCTCATATACAATATAGTTCGAGTCCGAGCCAGGCCCCAGTCGCTACAGGCCGTTTTTTTTTTTACCTCTGCGAAATGCTAACATTTTGTAAACAAACCCAATGTAACGCTACACGAAAGCATCCCTAGATCAAAATCCAGATTTCGCATACGGCACCGGTCCCATTTTAGATCTCTCCAGTCGGGAGCCGTTCGGTAAAATCACCCACTAGGGGAAAAATAACGGGGCTGCTGGCTAAAAATGTTGGCGCAAAATACACTATCCTCTCCGGCGGAAAACGTCAGGACCCGGGACTGCCTTGCTTCCAACAAAAATCTCCGCCCGTTGGGAAGGGGTTTGCGGCAGAGAGGTTAGTGTGTCTTGCGCCAACATTTTTGTAAGTAGCAGACGGGGCGTGTTTCCAACTAGGGTGATTTTACCGAGAGCGGCTATCCGCGGAAGAGACTAAAAGTGGACAGGTGCCGTATGCGAAATCTGGATTTGAGCTATTGGAGCTTCGGTAGCGTTTACATAGGTTGTGTACAAAAAAGGCATACCCGCGCAAAGGTCAGAAAAGCCGGCCTGTAGCGGCCTGGGGGCCTGACTTGGGACAAGAACGTATATAAGAGGGTTGGTGTGTCTGACGTGACAGATTCACCCCAGCCGGAAATACGGTAAGACGGGACATGACCCAGTTCCTTGCCCGGAAGTGCTCTCAGCGGACAAGGATCCGTGAATGAAAGAGGTAGATTCTTAATATCTTGCTGAAATAAGCAGAGAGCTGCTCCTAAAATCACACCACACCGGGTATGCCGGGCCGGGCCGGCCCGGGTTCAAACCAGAACCACGTAGCCCTAACATATCGCGAAATGCTTTCATGCTGAGGACTAAGGAAGCGGTCCCCTCTGGATTGTCACTTTTTCACCCAACAGTGACCTATGGATCTGGGTGATCTCTTGGTAAAGAGACAAGAACAGGGTCATGTTCCTGTCTTACCGTAATTCGCTGTCGTGAATCTGTCACGTCAGATACACCATCCCTCTTATATTATACGTCTTCGTCCGAGTCAGGCCCCAGCCGCTACCGGCCGGCTTTTCTGACCTCGGCGCAGGTACATTTTGTACACAACCAATGTAACGCTACCAAAGGTCCTAGATCAAAATCCAGATTTCGCATGCAGCACTTGTCCATTTTAGCTCTCTCCAGCGGAGAGCGCTCCGGTAAAATCAACCCACTAGTGGGAAAATGCCGGTCTGCTGCCGAAGAGAAGTGCTCCTCAAAGATTGCTGTGAAAAGGATCAATAATTCGTGAAACAAAGGCAGAAGGATAGCCGGGAGCCCACATGGGAAGATGAAGCAAGGGAGGTGCTCCAAAATCGGACTATGAAAGGATCAATAAAAGTAGATGAGAATATGATGAAATATATGATCATCTGAGTGATTTAAGTAGAAAGCGCTATGTTAACAGGAGCACGACGGGCAAAAGATGCATGTAAGAGGGCGTGCGGAGGACCTGCCGCTGGGTTTAGCCTGAAGCTGGCGCCCAAGAACGGGTAAAGTATGCGCCGGCTTTTAGGGCAGCCGGCGTATAAATATAATATGTGCTCGGGCTGGCAGAACCCGGGTACAAAAATGCGTTCCGGTTTGGTGGTGGAACCCGGAGTTTAAAGGGTAACAAACAGTGAA